>OZ018324.1:68043899-68299846 GCA_963969495.1 Ceratothoa steindachneri | reverse complement strand
ACTCCAACGTTTATATCCGACCACGAGCTCCCTAGGCGTTGACCTAGAGATCGGTCCTGCCAAATACAGGACCCTGGTGCTTTACAGACCCCCTTCCCAACCTGTTTGAGAAGGACAGGGAACTGTACCAGCTGCTGGGTGAGCTGGTTCAAGGCAGAGTGTGCATCGTTATGGGCGATTTTAACAGCCAAGTTGACTGGGAAACCAGAGCAGCCTGTGGCGAGAGCGCGCTACTCCTGGAGTTCGCCAACAACGAGTTCCCTCACTCAATGGGTCAGAGAACCGACGAGAGGAGACAATATCCTCGACTTGGTCTTCACCTCTGAGGATGATATCGTTGAGGATATCTCTGTAGGCGAAGAGCTCGGTGGCAGTGATCACCAGCTAGTTAGATTTAGCGTCAAGATCCCGAAGGTAAGGTCTGTTGCCAGTCAATTAAAGGAAACTTGACTTGAGAAGAGCAGACTTTGCAAGCCTTCGAGCTGGACTGACTGACGTGAGGCTAGAAGTGTGCGATGCCGTTGATGACTCGTGGAATAGATTCAAAACCACATTCATGAGTCTTCAATCGCGTTTCATCCCTCTGAAATGCCCCCGTCTGTCTTCTGTTCAACCAAAGTGGTTTAATCGAGAAATCGGCCAACTGCTTAGGGAGAAGAGAAATGTGTACCGGCAATCGAAGATCTCGGGTGACTTTGACGAATACCGGAGGCTAGCCAGGAGAGTGAAGTCCAGCATAAGGGCGGCTAAGCGGTCCTGAGGAACTCCGAGTGGCGAGACTCTGTAAAGAGAATCCAAGGAGTTTTTTGGATATGTGAACAGCCGTAAACCAATCCGTCGAACGATTGGCCCTTTGAGGAATGAGGAGGGGACATTAAAGCATTCAGATGCAGAAAATGCTAACCTCCTCAACGACTACTTCTTTTCAGTGTTTACTGAAGAGTGTGGTCCCATTCCCCAGCCGACGGATTCCTACTCGGGGGAAAAGCTGCAGGCAATGGACTTCACCGAAGGAGAAATAAAGAAAAAGATCGCTGACCTAAAGACGAATAAGTCCCCTGGACCGGACGGGTTTCTACCTAAAGTGTTGAAGGAAGTGTGCGATGAAGTATCACGACATCTGTGCGCTATCTTTAACATGTCAATCCGGACCGGATGCGTTCCTAGAGACTGGCGTGAGGCGGAGGTGACTCCTATCTTCAAGAAAGGAGACCGTAACCAACCGTCGAACTACCGACCTATCAGTCTGACTTCGATAGTCGGTAAACTCATGGAAAGCATCATGGTGGACAAAGTGACGTCGTATTTAGAGTCAAACCTGCTACTGAGGAGTTCCCAGCACGGCTTCCGAAGGCAACGGTCATGCCTGACGAACCTTGTGGAATTCTTCCAACTTCGTTTTCAGTGAGCACGATCGGGACAAGGCGGTGGATGTGTGTACCTAGACTTTCAGAAAGCCTTTGATAAGGTACCACACCGCCGCCTTCTCCGGAAAGTGCGAGCGCTTGGCATAGACGGAAAGGTAGCCGGCTGGATCGAGAACTGGCTAAGTGGCAGACGGCAACGGGTGGTGGTAAATGGACAGTCTTCTGAGTGGGTGCCCGTTACTAGCGGGGTGCCTCAAGGTTCTGTCCTGGGACCACTACTATTCATCATCTACGTCAACGACATGGACGGTGACATGGTTGCCAAGATTTCCAAATTTGCCGACGATACCAAGCTTGGTATGAACGTTGCAAAGGATGGAAATACTGCCCGCCTGCAGAAGATCTTGGGAAGATTGGGGAGTGGTCGGACACGTGGCAAATGCCTTTTAACGTGGGCAAATGCAAAGTGATGCATATCGGCCACAGAAACCCCCAATCTCAGTATATCCTTAAGGGCACTGCTATTGAATCCACCGACACTGAGAAGGACTTGGGTGTAACAATCACTAGTGACCTCAAGTTCTCGAAACAGTGCATTGAGGCGGAGAAAAAGGCCCAAAGGATGCTAGGCTATATTAAGCGCCAGTTTGGTTATCGGAACCAGGAGATTGTACTGTGCCTGTACAACTCACTTGTCCGACCGCACCTGGAGTATGCCGTACAATTTTGGAGTCCTTCATTGCGAAAGGACATCGCGAGATGTGAACGCGTACAAGCCAGGGCAACCAAGCTGATTCCCTCTATCCGACATAAAAGTTATGAGGATAGACTAAGGGAGTTAGATCTGTTCTCACTGGAAACCCGTAGACTGCGTGGTCAGCTCATCGAAGTTTTCAAAATACTTCGAGGGTTCGACAATGTTGACTACCGGGATATTTTCACACTGAGTGAGAACAGAACGCGCCAATCACGGCTTCAAACTTGAACTGAAGCGTTACAACCGCAATCTGTGTGGAAACTTTTTCACCTACAGTATCTGCGGTAAGTGGAACGCACTTCCAGTGGAAGTTGTCAACAGTGAATCTGTTGACCAGTTCAAGTCAAGACTAGACAAAGTCTTGAAAAGTGGCCGTTATGGACGCAAAACAATTGAGCAGGCATGTGCCCGCTCAATTGCTAGTCCAAAGGTACCCTCTTTGAATGGACCGTAAGGTCTCCTAGGGTACTTACTTTCCTTGTTACTCCTTGTTTACTCTCTCTCTCTCTCTCTCTCTCTCTTTCTTCTTTCTCTCTCTCTCTCTCTCCTCTCTCTCTCTCTCTCTCTCTCTTTCTCTCTCTCTCTCTCTCTCTCTTTCTCTCTCTCTTTCTCTCTCTCTTTCTTCTCTCTCTCTTTCTCTCTCTCTTTCTCTCTCTCTTTCTCTCTCTCTTTCTTTCTCTCTTTCTCTCTCTCTTTCTCTCTCTCTTTCTCTCTCTCTTTCTCTCTCTCTCTTCTCTCTCTCTCTCTCTCTCTCTCTCTCTCTCTCCTCTCTCTTTCTCTCTCTCTTTCTCTCTCTCTTTCTCTCTCTCTCTCTCTCTCTCTCTCTCAACACAACCACCTTGTCGTCGGTGAGAGAGCTTGCGTGATCTGCCTGAGTTAAGCTAGCTAAGCTGGGGGACTTTTAGTCCGGTAGGGTCACCCATGCCAGTAAGGTAGCTGTAGTAGGATCCAGACTAATGGTTGTCAAACTTCTCTACCACTTCTTTGATGCGTCTCCTTGCATCCTCCTAAATTTTTCAATGGCACTTTGCCGCTATGACTCCGTCCTTTTCTTACGCTATACCCAACCTTGAAAAAAAAAACAAAAAAACTTCGATACTATTTGAGAGTAAGGACCTCACCAGCTACCTTATGCCGTGTGGGAAGAGAGGCTTTGGAACCTCTATAAATAACACTATCTAACGCTCACAGGTCGCGAGAGACTAGGACTGAAGGGATCCTAGGCGCCGGGGCGCGATTAATGGAGATGAGCTAAGTGCCCCGTTAAGCCTTCTCCTAACGTGCAATTGCCTGACCAGCTCCCTGTGACCGTTCCTTAGTGTCAGTGGTTGCACCGACCCGAGGTGACGGGTCCTTGTCACCAGGTTGGCTGCCAGGCCAACTAAAAGCCCCGGGTAGAGTCTCTCAAAGCGAGCACGATATCCCTTGACCGCTCTCCAGAGATCCTGGCCGCTCCGACTTCAGTCATTAAGAGTTAGTAAGGTGCATGAAACTGTTGTCTCCCTGTGCATTCGCCTGGTTGGGAGCCACGGTGCCCAGGGCTCGACAGTCTAGTCGCTACTAGCTGGACGGCAACGCCAAAGCGGATTGCACTCCAAAAGTCCCAAAGCTGAAGGAAGGGTAGGCGGGAGCGACTCGCGCGAGGATAAATCACCACCCCCCAAAATTTTTTCAACAAGTGGTCTACAAGTGATAACAATAATGCCTGGCGCTCAAACACTAAAAAGCGAATGCCCAAAATGCGAAAGCCACACGCTGGTGTATCGACTTCCCGGAAGGCAACTTCAGGGACATCGCTCCAACGAGCAGATGCCTCTTCTGCGTTCTGGAGGAGAAGCTCGAGCAGGCGGAGGAAAGGAGGAGGAAGGAGATCGCCCAGATGGAGGAGAGGTACAACGGGCAGATCGCCGACCTTAAGAGCCAAGTCGCCCTCCTAAAAGAATGCACTCGACCTCAAGCACTCGAGTGACGACTCGAGCGCTACGGCTGAGGAGAAGACCGCTGAGGGTAGTGGAGGGGACAATGATGGCAGCTACGCAGCCGCCATCAAGAAACCCCCCAAAACTCCCATCACAGAAGATGAGAAAAAGGAGAGAAAGCGAAAGAAGCAAGAAAGGAAGAAGAATAGAAGGAAGCAGAAAAGGGAAGAAGAGAAGATTGAAAAGAAGAAAAAAGAGAGAGCGAAGCTTTAAACACGAAAGAGAAGGAAAAGAGCACGAAGGCAGACGGCTGGAAGAAGGTGGAGAGGAAGAAGGAGAAAGCGTCCAAGAAACCGGAGGTCACTGTCTATGGTGACTCTCAGGCTCGAGGACCTAGAACCGTTCCTGCGAGCACGGCTCCAAAAGAAAGTGGAGGTCAAGTGCCTGCCCGGCAAGGGTAATAAGGCACTGAGAAAGGAGGTGGAGAAGAGTCCCACTCCTGACTCTTCAGTAGTTGCCATTCTGGCTAGTGGCAACGACCTCTACTTCCGCAACGGGGGAGCATGGGTGACAGAACCAATACTCCAGAACGTCATGGGGGCAGTCGACGACTGCGGACTAAAGACGAGGAGGAGGGTCGTTGTCGGGATCCTTCCACGGAGGAGCCCTAACCCCATTACATACCGTCGCAACGAGCTGGTAAACCAGAGGTTGAGAGACCTCTGTACAGCTGAAGGGGTCTTCTTCGCGGACCCTTTCCGGACGTTCTTTGGTAGAAACGACCTCTACCAAAGGGACGGAGCCCACCTGTCGATGAAGGAAAAAGCCATGCTGGCTAACCTCATCCAGGAGACGGTTAACCGCTGCGTCCGGTCTGTTCGGGAAAGGAGGACCGTTCCTGCCGCCAAGCCAAAGGCGGCGGGAAACGGTCGAACTTAGGGAGACCACCAGCCGGGAACTCCCTTAAGGTTCTTCTGTTCAACGCGAGGTCCATCCGGAACAAGTTTCTGGAATTAGTGGCCCTCGTAGCAACGGAAGAACCAGATCTGGTGGCCATCACGGAGTCGTGGATTCGAACCTCTGTTCGTGACTTTGAGGGCGAATTCGCAATCCCGGGCTACCAGATCTTCCACAAAGACCGGCTGGCGAAGGAGGGGGGCGGAGTGGTGGTGTACGTGAGAAGTGTATTCACGGCAACGAGCAGCACCACCACCGCCCACCAAGAAGTCCTATGCGTGGACTTGGAGCTGGGTACCACCAAGTACAGGACTGTTACAGTTTATAGACCCCCATCCTCGACGGAGGATCAAGACAGGGACCTCTATAATCAACTGAATCAGTTAACTGAAGGCAGGGTGAGTATCGTCATGGGGGACTTCAACACTCACGTTGACTGGGCAACCAGAGAAACCCGCATCGACAACATACGGCTCCTTAACTTCGTAAATGAAGGATTCTTCACTCAATGGGTGAGAGAACCAACACGAGGTGCAAACATCCTCGACCTAGTTTTCACATCCGAGGATGACATCATTGAGGAAGTTAGTGTAGATGAGGAGCTAGGTGGCAGCGACCACCGCCTCATCAGGTTCTGCATTCGAGTCCCAGCTCGCGAAGCAGTAGCTCGTGCTGCAGCCAAGCTGAACTTCAGAAAGGCAAATTTCGCGGGACTTCGTGCTGGCGTGGCAGCGATAGAGGTGGAAGATAGTGACAACGTCGAGCAACCATGGAAGAATTTCAAAAACTCATTCATGGCCCTGCAGTCACGATTCATTCCATCAGAACGCGGCCGAGTCGGAGCTACTCAACCCAAGTGGTTCACCCCCGAAATCGGGAGAACCCTACGGAAGAGAAATACCGCCTATCGCCAAGCGAAGAACACTGGAGAATTCGAGCACTACAAAAGTCTATGCTGAAGTGTCAAGTCCATGATAAGGGTGGCGAAACGCGCCGAAGAAGTCCGTGTGGCGAGACTCTGCAAAGAGAGCCCCAAGGAATTCTTCGGATACGTAAACAGCCGTAAGCCGACACGTAGACGGATCGGTCCCTTGGTGAAAGAGGATGGTGAGCTAGAGCTCAGTGACGAAGCGAATGCGACCATCCTCAACAAGTACTTCTCGTCAGTTTTCACTGAGGAGAAGGACACCACCCCTGAGCCTCGTGACAAGTACGAAGGCTCAGAGCAATTGGAGAGATTTCACTTCGAAGAGACGACAGTGCGTTCAAAGATCGACGCTTTGAACCGCTACAAGTCGCCAGGGCCCGATGGCTTCTTACCACGGGTGCTGAAGGAAGTGCGAGATGAGGTCTCCCCACATCTCTGCTCGATCTTCAGGAAATCGCTCGAGACTGGATGCGTGCCAAAGGACTGGCGAGACGCGGAAGTCACCCCCATATTCAAAAAGGGTAACGCGAGCGAGCCATCTAACTACCGGCCGATCAGCCTGACGTCGGTAGTAGGAAAATTGATGGAAAGTATCCTGGTTGACAAAATAACGCAGCACGTCGAGTCCAACCACCTATTGAGGAATTCCCAACACGGGTTCCGGCGGCACAGGTCATGCCTAACGAACCTTTTGGAATTCTTCCACTTCGTGTTCAGCGAACACGACCGGGAGAAGGCGGTGGATGTCATCTACCTCGACTTGAAGAAGGCCTTCGACAAGGTGCCCCACCGCCGATTGCTGAAAAAGGTTCGAGCGCTAGGCATCGCCGGAGCTGTAGGTGACTGGATCGAAAACTGGCTGCATAGTCGAAGGCAGCGAGTAGTGGTGAACGGGCAAAAGTCCGGTTGGCTACCGGTAACAAGCGGCGTTCCCCAAGGCTCCGTGCTGGGCCCCCTACTCTTCATCATCTATGTAAACGACATAGATGATGGCATAACTGCGAGGATTTCCAAATTTGCCGACGATACCAAACTAGGTATGAACGTGGCAGACGCGGAAAACGTCGAGAGACTCCAAGCCGACTTGAGGAAACTCGGGGAGTGGTCAGACAAATGGCAAATGCCGTTCAATGTCGAAAAGTGCAAGGTGATGCACATCGGCCACAGAAATCCCCAAGCCGTCTACAGCCTCAAAAACTCGGCGCTCGAGAGCACAGACATGGAAAAAGACTTGGGAGTCGTGATCACCAGCGACCTCAAGTTTTCCAAGCAGTGCATCGAGGCGGAGAAGAAAGCCCAGAGAATCTTGGGGTATATCAAGCGACAGTTTGGGTATCGGAACAGGGAAATCGTTCTCACTCTCTTTAATTCCCTGGTCCGACCTCACCTGGAGTACGCAGTCCAGTTTTGGAGTCCATCCCTTCGGAAGGACATCGCCCGACTGGAGCGAGTACAAGCCAGGGCGACCAAACTGATCCCCTCGATCAGGCACAAAAGTTACGAAGCCCGCCTAGAAGAACTAAACCTCTTCTCACTGGAAACCCGAAGACGGCGCGGTCAATTAATCGAGGTCTTCAAAATCCTCCGAGGTATTGACCACGTAGGCAACGGGGACATGTTCCAACTAAGCGAGGGCGTAACGAGAAACCACGGCTACAAAATTGAGCTGCCGCGTTATCACCGGGACAGATGCGGGAACTTCTTCAGTTACAGTATCTGCAACGAGTGGAACGCGCTTCCGCCAGAAGTCGTGAACAGCGACTCTGTGGAGCAGTTCAAAAGGCGCCTGGATAAAGTCCTGGTTCGCTGACAGGCTCACGAGTCCCTGACTCGTAACAAGTACCCTCTCGTATGGACCGTAAGGTCTTCTAGGGTACTTCTTTTCCTTGTGACTCCTTGTGACTCTCTCTCTCTCTCTCTCTCTCTCTCTCTCTTTCTCTCTCTGAGCTGCCGCGTTATCACCGGGACAGATGCGGGAACTTCTTCAGTTACAGTATCTGCAACGAGTGGAACGCGCTTCCGCCAGAAGTCGTGAACAGCGACTCTGTGGAGCAGTTCAAAAGGCGCCTGGATAAAGTCCTGGTTCGCTGACAGGCTCACGAGTCTGTGACTCGTAACAAGTACCCTCTCGTATGGACCGTAAGGTCTTCTAGGGTACTTCTTTTCCTTGTGACTCTCTCTCTCTCTCTCTCCAGCCCAAGGAGGTGAAACTGCATTGGCAGTCCCACTTCTGCCATGCGGAGCCAATGAGAAGAAGAAAAAGAAAAAGAAGAAAAAGGACCATAATGCAGCTCACCCCAGTGTAGAGGATTCGAGCGCTACTGGTGCGCATGGTAAAGTGGAAAGAGAAGAAGAGAAAAGAGAAACGGAAGAAGAGAAAAGAGAAACGGAAGAAAAGAAAACAAATGAAGAGAAGAAAAATAAGATGAGGAAGAAAAAAAAGAAAAATGCAGAGATACAAGAGGAAAGCGGCAAGTCGCTTCCGAGAGGAAAGAACAAGTCGCCTGCTGACAAATGTGCAAGAGTCACCCTTATTGGTGATTCTCAAGCACGGGGCTTGCAGTCCCTGCTAGCGGCCCGCCTTCGCACTAGTGTGAAGGTAAGCTGCCTGCCAGGATGTGGTAACCACCACATCAGAGTAGAGGCTGAGAAATCACAGATTTCTGAGAGCTCAGTCGTTGCTCTGATGGTCAGTGGAAACGACCTGTACCTGAGAGGAGGTAGGGTAGGCCCTACAGATAAAATCCTCCACACGGTCATGGGTGCCGTGGACGACTGTGGGCTGAAAACCCGCAAGCGTGTGGTAGTCGGGATGCTCCCGAGGAGAGGTCCAACACGGACCGCTCACTCGATGAATGTGTCTCTAAACCGGCGCCTGGCAGATTTGTGTACGGCAGAGGGGGTCTTTTTTGTGGACCCGTACCGCACCTTTTATGGTAGAAATGATCTCTACCAAAGGGATGGGGTACATCTTTCCTTTAAAGGAAAGGCCTTTCTGTCGAACATGATCCAGAATGTCGTAGAGAGGACCGAAAGGAGTATCCGGCCCAGAGTGAGGGCGGACGTACGCCAGTACGCCCGTGTCACTCCAGGAACGACCTTCTCAGAGGTTGCAAAAAGGGGTGCCTCGCCAACAAAGAAGCCGGGAAACGGAAGAGCATAGGGAGTCCTACAGTCAGGGACTCCCTGAAAGTTCTTCTGTTCAATGCGAGGTCAATCAGGAACAAGTTTCCTGAGCTCCGTGGCCTCGTAGCGACGGAAGAACCCGAAATGGTAGCCATAACAGAATCGTGGATAAAAACGTCAAACCGAGACTTTGAAGGCGAATTCACGGTTCCTGGCTACCAACTCTTCCACAAAGATAGGCCAGACAGAGAGGGTGGCGGTGTAATGTTGTATGTCAAGAATACAATCAAATCTACGAACTCCAACATTATATCCGATCACGAGCTCCTAGGCGTTGACCTAGAGATAGGTCCTGTCAGATACAGGACCCTGGTGCTTTACAGACCCCCTTCCCAACCCGTTGAGAAGGACAGGGAACTGTACCAGCTGCTGGGTGAGCTTGTTCAAGGCAGAGTGTGCATCGTTATGGGCGACTTCAACAGACAAGTTGACTGGGAAACCAGAGCAGCCTGTGGCGATAGCGCGCTACTCCTGGAGTTCGCCAACAACGAGTTCCTCACTCAATGGGTCAGAGAACCGACGAGAGGAGACAATATCCTCGACTTGGTCTTCACCTCTGAGGATGATATCGTTGAGGATGTCTCTGTAGGCGAAGAGCTCGGTGGCAGTGATCACCAGCTAGTTAGATTTACCGTCAAGATCCCGAAGGTAAGGTCTGTTGCCAGTCAATCAAGGAAACTTGACTTGAGAAGAGCAGACTTTGCACGCCTTCGTGCTGGGCTGACTGATGTAAGGCTAGCGGTATGCGAAGAGGTTGAGGATTCGTGGAACAATTTCAAAAATAAATTCATGAGTCTTCAATCAAGTTGCATCCCTCTAAAATGCCTCCGTCGGTCTTCTGTTCAACCAAAGTGGTTTAATCGAGAAATCGGCCAACTGCTTAGGGAGAAGAGAAATGCGTACCGGCGATCGAAGATCTCGGGTGCCTTTGACGAGTACCGGAGGCTAGCCAGGAGAGTGAAGTCCAGCATAAGGGCGGCTAAGCGTACTGAGGAACTCCGAGTGGCGAGACTCTGCAAGGAGAATCCCAAGGAGTTCTTCGGCTATGTAAATAGCCGTAAACCAATCCATCAGAGGATTGGGCCCCTAGTGGACGAGGAGGGTGCATTAACTCAGTCAGATGCAGAAAATGCTAACCTTCTCAATGACTACTTCTCCTCAGTGTTTACTAAAGAGTGTGGTCCCATCCCCCAGCCCACGGATTCCTACTCGGGGGAAAAGCTGGAGGCAATGGACTTCACCGAAGGAGAAATAAAGAAAAAGATCGCTGACCTAAAGACGAATAAGTCCCCTGGACCGGACGGGTTTCTACCCAAGGTGTTGAAGGAAGTGTGCGATGAAGTATCACGACATCTGTGCGCTATCTTTAACATGTCAATCCAGACCGGATGCGTTCCTAGAGACTGGCGTGAGGCGGAGGTGACTCCGATCTTCAAGAAAGGATCCTCCAGCCATCCGTCAAACTACCGACCTATCAGTCTGACTTCGATAGTCGGTAAACTCATGGAAAGCATGATGGTGGAGAAAATAACGTCGTATTTAGAGTCAAACCTGCTACTGAGGAGTTCCCAGCACGGCTTCCGAAGGCAACGGTCATGCCTGACGAACCTTGTGGAATTCTTCCACTTCGTGTTCAGTGAGCACGATCGGGACAAGGCGGTGGATGTGGTTTACTTAGACTTTCAGAAAGCCTTTGATAAGGTACCACACCGCCGCCTTCTCCGGAAAGTGCGAGCGCTGGGCATAGACGGAAAAGTAGCCGGCTGGATCGAGAACTGGCTAAGTGGCAGACGGCAACGGGTGGTGGTGAATGGACAGGCTTCTGAGTGGGTGCCCGTTACTAGCGGAGTGCCTCAAGGTTCTGTCCTGGGACCACTACTATTCATCATCTACGTCAACGACATGGACGGTGACATGGTTGCCAAGATTTCCAAATTTGCCGACGATACCAAGCTTGGTATGAACGTTGCAAAGGATGGAAATACTGCCCGCCTGCAGGAAGACCTTGGGAAGATTGGGGAGTGGTCGGACACGTGGCAAATGCCTTTTAACGTGGGCAAATGCAAAGTGATGCATATCGGCCACAGAAACCCCCAATCTCAGTATATCCTTAAGGGCACTGCTATTGAATCCACCGACACTGAGAAGGACTTGGGTGTAACAATCACTAGTGACCTCAAGTTCTCGAAACAGTGCATTGAGGCAGAGAAGAAAGCCCAAAGGATGTTAGGCTACATAAAGCGCCAGTTTGGATACCGTAACAGGGAGATAGTACTTTGTCTGTACAACTCCCTAGTTCGGCCGCACCTGGAGTATGCCGTACAATTTTGGAGTCCTTCGTTTCAAAAGGACATCGCAAGGTTGGAACGCGTACAAGCCAGGGCAACCAAACTGATTCCCTCTATCCGACATAAAAGTTATGAGGATAGACTAAGGGAATTAGATCTGTTCTCGTTGGAAACCCGTAGACTGCGTGGTCAGCTCATCGAAGTTTTCAAAATACTTCGAGGGTTCGACAATGTTGACTACCGGGATATTTTCACACTGAGTGAGAACAGAACGCGCAATCACGGCTTCAAACTTGAACTGAAGCGTTACAACCGGAATCTGTGTGGAAACTTTTTCACCTACAGTATCTGCGGTAAGTGGAACGCACTTCCAGTAGAAGTTGTCAACAGTGAATCTGTTGACCAGTTCAAGTCAAGACTAGACAAAGTCTTGAAAAGTGGCCGTTTAGGGACGCAAAACAATTGAGCAGCCATGTGCCCGCTCGATTGCTAGTCCCAAGGTACCCTCTTTGAATGGACCGTAAGGTCTCCTAGGGTACCTTCTTTCCTTGTAACTCCTTGTAACTCTCTCTCTCTCTCTCAACTGGCGCTTAATATAGCCTAGCATCCTTTGGGCCTTTTTCTCCGCTTCAATGCACTGTTTTCGAGAACTTGAGGTCACTAGTGATTGTTACACCCAAGTCCTTCTCAGTGTCACTCGATTCAATAGCAGTGCCCTTAAGGATATACTGAGATTGGGGGTTTCTGTGGCCGATATGCATCACTTTGCATTTGCCCACGTTAAAAGGCATTTGCCAACGTGTCCGACCACTCCCCAATCTTCCCAAGATCTTCCTGCAGCGGGCAGTATTTCCATCCTTTGCAACGTTCATACCAAGCTTGGTATCGTCGGCAATTTTGAAATCTTCGCAACCATGTCACCGTCCATGTCGTTGACGTAGATGATAAATAGTAGTGGTCCCAGTACAGAACCTTGAGGCACCCCGCTAGTAACGGGCACCCACTCAGAAGACTGTCCATTTACCACCACCCGTTGCCGTCTGCCACTTAGCCAGTTCTCGATCCAGCCGGCTACCTTTCCGTCTATGCCAAGCGCTCGCACTTTCCGGAGAAGGCGGCGGTGTGGTACCTTATCAAAGGCTTTCTGAAAGTCTAAGTAGACCACATCCACCGCCTTGTCCCGATCGTGCTCACTGAAAACGAAGTGGAAGAATTCCACAAGGTTCGTCAGGCATGACCGTTGCCTTCGGAAGCCGTGCTGGGAACTCCTCAGTAGCAGGTTTGACTCTAAATACGACGTCACTTTGTCCACCATGATGCTTTCCATGAGTTTACCGACTATCGAAGTCAGACTGATAGGTCGGTAGTTCGACGGTTGGTTACGGTCTCCTTTCTTGAAGATAGGATTCACCTCCGCCTCACGCCAGTCTCTAGGAACGCATCCGGTCCGGATTGACATGTTAAAGATAGCGCACAGATGTCGTGATACTTCATCGCACACTTCTTTCAACACTTTTAGGTAGAAACCCGTCCGGTCCAGGGGACTTATTCGTCTTTAGGTCAGCGATCTTTTTCTTTATTTCTCCTTCGGTGAAGTCCATTGCCTCCAGCTTTTCCCCCGAGTAGGAATCCGTCGGCTGGGGAATGGGACCACACTCTTCAGTAAACACTGAAGAGAAGTAGTCGTTGAGGAGGTTAGCAATTTTCTGCATCTGAATGCTTTAATGTCCCCTCCTCATTCCTCAAAGGGCCAATCGTTCGACGGATTGGTTTACGGCTGTTCACATATCCAAAAAACTCCTTGGGATTCTCTTTACAGAGTCTCGCCACTCGGAGTTCCTCAGACCGCTTAGCCGCCCTTATGCTGGACTTCACTCTCCTGGCTAGCCTCCGGTAATCGTCAAAGTCACCCGAGATCTTCGATCGCCGGTACACATTTCTCTTCTCCCTAAGCAGTTGGCCGATTTCTCGATTAAACCACTTAGGTTAAACAGAAGACAGACGGGGGCATTTCAGAGGGATGAAACGCGATTGAAGACTCATGAATGTGGTTTTGAAACTATTCCACGAGCCTTCAACGGCATCGCACACTTCTAGCCTCACGTCAGTCAGTCCAGCTCGAGAGAGAGAGAGAGAGAGAGAGAGAGAGAGAAAGAGAGAGAGAGAGAGAGAGAGAGAGAGAGAGAGAGAGAGAGAGAGTTACAAGGAGTTACAAGGAAAGATAGTACCTCAGAGAGAGAGAGAGTTACAAGGAGTTACAAGGAAAGATAGTACCTCAGAGAGAGAGAGAGAGAGAGTTACAAGGAGTTACAAGGAAAGATAGTACCTCAGAGAGAGAGAGAGAGAGTTACAAGGAGTTACAAGGAAAGATAGTACCTCAGAGAGAGAGAGAGAGAGAGTTACAAGAAGTTACAAGGAAAGATAGTACCTCAGAGAGAGAGAGAGAGAGAGAGAGAGAGAGTTACAATGAGTTACAAGGAAAGATAGTACCTCAGAGAGAGAGAGAGAGAGTTACAAGGAGTTACAAGGAAAGATAGTACCTCAAAGAGAGAGAGAGAGTTACAAGGAGTTACAAGGAAAGATAGTACCTCAGAGAGAGAGAGAGTTACAAGGAGTTACAAGGAAAGATAGTACCTCAGAGAGAGAGAGAGAGAGAGTTACAAGGAGTTACAAGGAAAGATAGTACCTCAGAGAGAGAGAGAGAGAGTTACAAGGAGTTACAAGGAAAGATAGTACCTCAGAGAGAGAGAGAGAGTTACAAGGAGTTACAAGGAAAGATAGTACCTCAGAGAGAGAGAGAGAGAGTTACAAGGAGTTACAAGGAAAGATAGTACCTCAGAGAGAGAGAGAGTTACAAGGAGTTACAAGGAAAGATAGTACCTCAGAGAGAGAGAGAGAGTTACAAGGAGTTACAAGGAAAGATAGTACCTCAGAGAGAGAGAGAGAGTTACAAGGAGTTACAAGGAAAGATAGTACCTCAGAGAGAGAGAGAGAGAGAGTAACAAGGAGTTACAAGGAAAGATAGTACCTCAGAGAGACAGAGAGAGAGAGAGTTACAAGGAGTTACAAGGAAAGATAGTACCTCAGAGAGAGAGAGAGAAAGAGAGAGTTACAAGGAGTTACAAGGAAAGATAGTACCTCAGAGAGAGAGAGAGAGTTACAAGGAGTTACAAGGAAAGATAGTACCTCAAAGAGAAAGAGAGAGAGAGAGGGAGTTACAAGGAGTTACAAGGAAAGATAGTACCTCAGAGAGAGAGAGAGAGAGAGAGAGAGAGAGAGAGAGAGAGAGAGAGAGAGAGTTACAAGGAGTTACAAGGAAAGATAGTACCTCAGAGAGAGAGAGAGAGAGTTACGAGGAGTTACAAGGAAAGATAGTACCTCAGAGAGAGAGAGAGAGTTACAAGGAGTTACAAGGAAAGATAGTACCTCAGAGAGAGAGAGAGAGAAAGAGAGAGTTACAAGGAGTTACAAGGAAAGATAGTACCTCAGAGAGAGAGAGAGAGAGAGAGAGAGAGAGTTACAAGGAGTTACAAGGAAAGATAGTACCTCAGAGAGAGAGAGAGAGAGAGAGAGAGAGTTACAAGGAGTTACAAGGAAAGATTGTACCTCAGAGAGAGAGAGAGAGAGAGAGAGAGAGAGAGTTACAAGGAGTTATAAGGAAAGATAGTACCTCAAAGAGAGTAACAAGGAGTAACAAGGAAAGTAAGTACCCTAGGAGACCTTACGGTCCATTCAAAGAGGGTACCTTTGGACTAGCAATTGAGCGGGCACATGGCTGCTCAATTGTTTTGCGTCCCTAAACGGCCACTTTTCAAGACTTTGTCTAGTCTTGACTTGAACTGGTCAACAGATTCACTGTTGACAACTTCCACTGGAAGTGCGTTCCACTTACCGCAGATACTGTAGGTGAAAAAGTTTCCACACAGATTGCGGTTGTAACGCTTCAGTTCAAGTTTGAAGCCGTGATTGCGCGTTCTGTTCTCACTCAGTGTGAAAATATCCCGGTAGTCAACATTGTCGAACCCTCGAAGTATTTTGAAGACCTCGATGAGCTGACCACGCAGTCTACGGGTTTCCAGCGAGAACATATCTAACTCCTTTAGTCTATCCTCATAACTTTTATGTCGGATAGAGGGAATCAGCTTGGTTGCCCTGGCTTGTACGCGTTCCAATCTCGCGATGTCCTTTCGCAATGAAGGACTCCAAAATTGTACGGCATACTCCAGGTGCGGTCGGACAAGTGAGTTGTACAGGCACAGTACAATCTCCTGGTTCCGATAACCAAACTGGCGCTTAATATAGCCTAGCATCCTTTGGGCCTTTTTCTCCGCCTCAATGCACTGTTTCGAGAACTTGAGGTCACTAGTGATTGTTACACCCAAGTCCTTCTCAGTGTCGGTGGATTCCATAGCAGTGCCCTTAAGGATATACTGAGATTGGGGGTTTCTGTGGCCGATATGCATCACTTTGCATTTGCCCACGTTAAAAGGCATTTGCCACGTGTCCGACCACTCCCCAATCTTCCCAAGATCTTCCTGCAGGCGGGCAGTATTTCCATCCTTTGCAACGTTCATACCAAGCTTGGTATCGTCGGCAAATTTGGAAATCTTCGCAACCATGTCACCGTCCATGTCGTTGACGTAGATGATGAATAGTAGTGGTCCCAGGACAGAACCTTGAGGCACCCCGCTAGTAACGGGCACCCACTCAGAAGACTGTCCATTTACCACCACCCGTTGCCGTCTGCCACTTAGCCAGTTCTCGATCCAGCCGGCTACCTTTCCGTCTATGCCAAGCGCTCGCACTTTCCGGAGAAGGCGGCGGTGTGGTACCTTATCAAAGGCTTTCTGAAAGTCTAGGTACACCACATCCACCGCCTTGTCCCGATCGTGCTCACTGAAAACGAAGTGGAAGAATTCCACAAGGTTCGTCAGGCATGACCGTTGCCTTCGGAAGCCGTGCTGGGAACTCCTCAGTAGCAGGTTTGACTCTAAATACGACGTCACTTTGTCCACCATGATGCTTTCCATGAGTTTACCGACTATCGAAGTCAGACTGATAGGTCGGTAGTTCGACGGTTGGTTACGGTCTCCTTTCTTGAAGATAGGAGTCACCTCCGCCTCACGCCAGTCTCTAGGAACGCATCCGGTCCGGATTGACATGTTAAAGATAGCGCACAGATGTCGTGATACTTCATCGCACACTTCCTTCAACACTTTAGGTAGAAACCCGTCCGGTCCAGGGGACTTATTCGTCTTTAGGTCAGCGATCTTTTTCTTTATTTCTCCTTCGGTGAAGTCCATTGCCTCCAGCTTTTCCCCCGAGTAGGAATCCGTCGGCTGGGGAATAGGACCACACTCTTCAGTAAACACTGAAGAGAAGTAGTCGTTGAGGAGGTTAGCATTTTCTGCATCTGAATGCTTTAATGTCCCCTCCTCATTCCTCAAAGGGCCAATCGTTCGACGGATTGGTTTACGGCTGTTCACATATCCAAAAAACTCCTTGGGATTCCCTTTACAGAGTCTCGCCACTCGGAGTTCCTCAGACCGCTTAGCCGCCCTTATGCTGGACTTCACTCTCCTGGCTAGCCTCCGGTATTCGTCAAAGTCACCCGAGATCTTCGATTGCCGGTACACATTTCTCTTCTCCCTAAGCAGTTGGCCGATTTCTCGATTAAACCACTTAGGTTGAACAGAAGACAGACGGGGGCATTTCAGAGGGATGAAACGCGATTGAAGACTCATGAATGTGGTTTTGAAACTATTCCACGAGTCTTCAACGGCATCGCACACTTCTAGCCTCACGTCAGTCAGTCCAGCTCGAAGGCTTGCAAAGTCTGCTCTTCTCAAGTCAAGTTTCTTTAATTGACTGGCAACAGACCTTACCTTCGGGATCTTGACGCTAAATCTAACTAGCTGGTGATCACTGCCACCGAGCTCTTCGCCTACAGAGATATCCTCAACGATATCATCCTCAGAGGTGAAGACCAAGTCGAGGATATTGTCTCCTCTCGTCGGTTCTCTGACCCATTGAGTGAGGAACTCGTTGTTGGCGAACTCCAGGAGTAGCGCGCTCTCGCCACAGGCTGCTCTGGTTTCCCAGTCAACTTGTCTGTTGAAATCGC
This sequence comes from Ceratothoa steindachneri, assembly GCA_963969495.1. Lineage (NCBI taxonomy): Eukaryota > Metazoa > Arthropoda > Malacostraca > Isopoda > Cymothoidae > Ceratothoa > Ceratothoa steindachneri. Next base: position 68,282,320 of record OZ018324.1, on the reverse strand, counting down.
CCATAACGATGCACACTCTGCCTTGAACCAGCTCACCCAGCAGCTGGTACAGTTCCCTGTCCTTCTCAACAGGTTGGGAAGGGGGTCTGTAAAGCAGCAGGGTCCTGTATTTGGCAGGACCGATCTCTAGGTCAACGCCTAGGAGCTCGTGGTCGGATATAACGTTGGAGTTCGTAGATTTGATTGTATCCTTGACATACAACATTACACCGCCACCCTCTCTGTCTGGCCTATCTTTGTGGAAGAGTTGGTAGCCAGGAACCGTGAATTCGCCTTCAAAGTCTCGGTTTGACGTTTTTATCCACGATTCTGTTATGGCTACCATTTCGGGTTCTTCCGTCGCTACGAGGCCACGGAGCTCAGGAAATTTGTTCCTGATTGACCTCGCATTGAACAGAAGAACCTTCAGGGAGTCCCCTAATGTAGGACCCCCTATACTCTTCCGTTTCCCGGCTTCTTGTTTGTCGTGGTGGCACCATTTTTAACAACCTCCGAGAAGGTTGTTTGGGGAGTGACTCGGGCGTACTGGCGTACGTCCGCCTTCCCAATGGGCCGGACACTCCTTTGGGTGCGCTCCACGACATCCTGGATGAGGTTGGCTAGGAACGCCTTGCCCTTAAAGGAGAGGTGCACCCCGTCCCTTTGGTAGAGGTCTTTTCTACCATAGAATACGGCGTACGGGTCCACAAAAAAGACACCCTCAGCCGTACAGAGGTCTGCAAGGCGCCTGTTTAGCGACATGTTCCTCAAGCGGGCAGTCCGGCTTGGACCCCACCTCGGGAGCATCCCCACCACGACGCGTCTGCGGGTTTTCAGTCCACAGTCGTCGACAGCGCCCATAACTGTCCTCATAATTTCACCTGTAGGGCCTACCCTACCTCCTCTGAGGTAGAGGTCGTTGCCACTTACCATAAGGGCAACGACTGAAGTCTCTGAAATCTGAGACTTCTCGGCCTCAGCTCTTACCTGCATATTCCCACAACCTGGGATGCAGCTCACCTTAACGCTTGTGCGAAGGCGGGCCGCTAGCAGGGGCTTCAGACCCCGTGCTTGAGAATCACCAATAAGGGTGACTCTTGCACATTTGACTGCGGACGACTTAGTCTTTCCTTTCGGAGGCGACTTGCCGCTTTCCTCTTGTATCTCTAATTTTTTTTTCTTCTTCTTCTTATTCTTCCTCTTATTCTTCTTCTTGACTTCCTTTGCTATCTCTTCGTTTGTTTCCCGTTTCTCTTCTTCTGCTTCTACTTTCTCTTCTTCTGTTTCCAGTTTCTTTTCTTCTCTTTCTACTTTCTCTTCTTCTCCTTTTACTTTCTCTTCTTCTCTTTCTACTTTCTCTTCTTCTATTTCTACTTTCTCTTCTTTCTTCTTTCTTTTCTTCTTTTTGGCTCGTTGAGGAAGCCCTTCAGCAGAAGAAATCGGCTGTTGGACGTCCGGAGCCTTCTCGCCTGAGCATCTGCATCTCTCTGATTTTAAGAGTTGAACTTCCCTTTTAAGGAGGGAGTTCTCCTCTCTCAGTTGAGCGATGTTCTCGCCCAGGCGCTTCTCGAGTTCGCAGAAGTCACAGACACTAACGCCATCTGTGAGTTCCTTGCAACTCCTTCCCCCGAAGTCTTCACTCCATCTATAGACTTTGCATATTTTGCAGGTTAGCTTTCGAAACGGAGGACCATTCTTCTTCGCCATCTTACAAAAATCTCGGACCATACGCATTAAAAAAGGGGTTTTTGGTTGTGATTTTCTCTCGCACTAATCTCATCCGCCTATTTCCAGGAGGTTTTCGGTCGTTCGGCCAACAGAAACCCTTTGATCAAGCACACCAACCCTAAGGTCTCCCCTGGGCCGGACGTCCCCAATCGTGCCGCAGCTCCCAACTGAGCAGCACGAGAGCCCCAGTGAACTGGTTCTCTGATTTTTCGACAGGGGTGCTTGAGGTGTAACTGTCTTCCTACTAAGCCCTACTAATCAACTAAAAACGGCCAGACTTGAGGCAAATAGTAAAGCTAAGTGCCCACGACTTCATCCGAGATCTTTAGCTGATCTGGCAACCAGCAAGGCACAAAAGCTCTCTCTCCAAAGATCAGTTGAGCCTTTATTCACCAAGTAGCGGTCACAGGGAGCTGGTCAGGCAATTACACGTTAGGAGAAAGCTTTTAAGGGGTACCTAGCATTTCTCCATTAATCGTACCCCAAACGCCTAAGATCCCTTCAATCTCAGTCTCTTGTAACCTATGAGTGCTCCAAGGCGTTATTTAAAGAGGTTCCAAAGCCTCTCTTCTCACGCGGCATAAGGGAGCTGGTGAGGCCCTTATTAATAAACAACTTATGTGTAATAGAGATGAAGGTTTTTTTTTGTTATTGGGTTTTTGTTTCGATTTTTTGACAGTTGAAGAGAGTTGGTGAAACTTAGTACTAACAGAATCGAATGGGTTGGTAGGGGAATGCAAGGAGACGCATCAAAGAAGTGGTAGAGAAGTTTGACAACCCTTAGTCTGGATCCTACTACAGCTACCTTACTGGCATGGGTGACCCTACCGGACTAAAAGTCCCCCAGCTTAGCTAGCTTAACTCAGGCAGATCACGCAAGCTCTCTCACCGACGACAAGGTGGCTGTGTTGAGAGAGTGAGAGTAACAAGGAGTAACAAGGAAAGTAAGTACCCTAGGAGACCTTACGGTCCATTCAAAGAGGGTACCTTTGGACTAGCAATTGAGCGGGCACATGGCTGCTCAATAGTTTTGCGTCCATAAACGGCCACTTTTCAAGACTTTGTCTAGTCTTGACTTGAACTGGTCAACAGATTCACTGTTGACAACTTCCACTGGAAGTGCGTTCCACTTACCGCAGATACTGTAGGTGAAAAAGTTTCCACACAGATTGCGGTTGTAACGCTTCAGTTCAAGTTTGAAGCCGTGATTGCGCGTTCTGTTCTCACTCAGTGTGAAAATATCCCGGTAGTCAACATTGTCGAACCCTCGAAGTATTTTGAAGACTTCGATGAGCTGACCACGCAGTCTACGGGTTTCCAGTGAGAACAGATCTAACTCCCTTAGTCTATCCTCATAACTTTTATGTCGGATAGAGGGAATCAGCTTGGTTGCCCTGGCTTGTACGCGTTCCAATCTCGCGATGTCCTTTCGCAATGAAGGACTCCAAAATTGTACGGCATACTCCAGGTGCGGTCGGACAAGTGAGTTGTACAGGCACAGTACAATCTCCTGGTTCCGATAACCAAACTGGCGCTTAATATAGCCTAGCATCCTTTGGGCCTTTTTCTCCGCCTCAATGCACTGTTTCGAGAACTTGAGGTCACTAGTGATTGTTACACCCAAGTCCTTCTCAGTGTCGGTGGATTCCATAGCAGTGCCCTTAAGGATATACTGAGATTGGGGGTTTCTGTGGCCGATATGCATCACTTTGCATTTTCCCACGTTAAAAGGCATTTGCCACGTGTCCGACCACTCCCCAATCTTCCCAAGATCTTCCTGCAGGCGGGCAGTATTTCCATCCTTTGCAACGTTCATACCAAGCTTGGTATCGTCGGCAAATTTGGAAATCTTGGCAACCATGTCACCGTCCATGTCGTTGACGTAGATGATGAATAGTAGTGGTCCCAGGACAGAACCTTGAGGCACCCCGCTAGTAACGGGCACCCACTCAGAAGACTGTCCATTCACCACCACCCGTTGCCGTCTGCCACTTAGCCAGTTCTCGATCCAGCCGGCTACCTTTCCGTCTATGCCAAGCGCTCGCACTTTCCGGAGAAGGCGGCGGTGTGGTACCTTATCAAAGGCTTTCTGAAAGTCTAGGTAGACCACATCCACCGCCTTGTCCCGATCGTGCTCACTGAAAACGAAGTGGAAGAATTCCACAAGGTTCGTCAGGCATGACCGTTGCCTTCGGAAGCCGTGCTGGGAACTCCTCAGTAGCAGGTTTGACTCTAAATACGACGTCACTTTGTCCACCATGATGCTTTCCATGAGTTTACCGACTATCGAAGTCAGACTGATAGGTCGGTAGTTCGACGGTTGGTTACGGTCTCCTTTCTTGAAGATAGGAGTCACCTCCGCCTCACGCCAGTCTCTAGGAACGCATCCGGTCCGGATTGACATGTTAAAGATAGCGCACAGATGTCGTGATACTTCATCGCACACTTCCTTCAACACTTTAGGTAGAAACCCGTCCGGTCCAGGGGACTTATTCGTCTTTAGGTCAGCGATCTTTTTCTTTATTTCTCCTTCGGTGAAGTCCATTGCCTCCAGTTTTTCCCCCGAGTAGGAATCCGTCGGCTGGGGAATAGGACCACACTCTTCAGTAAACACTGAAGAGAAGTAGTCGTTGAGGAGGTTAGCATTTTCTGCATCTGAATGCTTTAATGTCCCCTCCTCATTCCTCAAAGGGCCAATCGTTCGACGGATTGGTTTACGGCTGTTCACATATCCAAAAAACTCCTTGGGATTCCCTTTACAGAGTCTCGCCACTCGGAGTTCCTCAGACCGCTTAGCCGCCCTTATGCTGGACTTCACTCTCCTGGCTAGCCTCCGGTATTCGTCAAAGTCACCCGAGATCTTCGATTGCCGGTACACATTTCTCTTCTCCCTAAGCAGTTGGCCGATTTCTCGATTAAACCACTTAGGTTGAACAGAAGACAGACGGGGGCATTTCAGAGGGATGAAACGCGATTGAAGACTCATGAATGTGGTTTTGAAACTATTCCACGAGTCTTCAACGGCATCGCACACTTCTAGCCTCACGTCAGTCAGTCCAGCTCGAAGGCTGGCAAAGTCTGCTCTTCTCAAGTCAAGTTTCTTTAATTGACTGGCAACAGACCTTACCTTCGGGATCTTGACGCTAAATCTAACTAGCTGGTGATCACTGCCACCGAGCTCTTCGCCTACAGAGATATCCTCAACGATATCATCCTCAGAGGTGAAGACCAAGTCGAGGATATTGTCTCCTCTCGTCGGTTCTCTGACCCATTGAGTGAGGAACTCGTTGTTGGCGAACTCCAGGAGTAGCGCGCTCTCGCCACAGGCTGCTCTGGTTTCCCAGTCAACTTGTCTGTTGAAATCGCCCATAACGATGCACACTCTGCCTTGAACCAGCTCACCCAGCAGCTGGTACAGTTCCCTGTCCTTCTCAACAGGTTGGGAAGGGGGTCTGTAAAGCAGCAGGGTCCTGTATTTGGCAGGACCGATCTCTAGGTCAACGCCTAGGAGCTCGTGGTCGGATATAACGTTGGAGTTCGTAGATTTGATTGTATCCTTGACATACAACATTACACCGCCACCCTCTCTGTCTGGCCTATCTTTGTGGAAGAGTTGGTAGCCAGGAACCGTGAATTCGCCTTCAAAGTCTCGGTTTGACGTTTTTATCCACGATTCTGTTATGGCTACCATTTCGGGTTCTTCCGTCGCTACGAGGCCACGGAGCTCAGGAAATTTGTTCCTGATTGACCTCGCATTGAACAGAAGAACCTTCAGGGAGTCCCCTAATGTAGGACCCCCTATACTCTTCCGTTTCCCGGCTTCTTGTTTGTCGTGGTGGCACCATTTTTAACAACCTCCGAGAAGGTTGTTTGGGGAGTGACTCGGGCGTACTGGCGTACGTCCGCCTTCCCAATGGGCCGGACACTCCTTTGGGTGCGCTCCACGACATCCTGGATGAGGTTGGCTAGGAACGCCTTGCCCTTAAAGGAGAGGTGCACCCCGTCCCTTTGGTAGAGGTCTTTTCTACCATAGAACACGGCGTACGGGTCCACAAAAAAGACACCCTCAGCCGTACAGAGGTCTGCAAGGCGCCTGTTTAGCGACATGTTCCTCAAGCGGGCAGTCCGGCTTGGACCCCACCTCGGGAGCATCCCCACCACGACGCGTCTGCGGGTTTTCAGTCCACAGTCGTCGACAGCGCCCATAACTGTCCTCATAATTTCACCTGTAGGGCCTACCCTACCTCCTCTGAGGTAGAGGTCGTTGCCACTTACCATAAGGGCAACGACTGAAGTCTCTGAAATCTGAGACTTCTCGGCCTCAGCTCTTACCTGCATATTCCCACAACCTGGGATGCAGCTCACCTTAACGCTTGTGCGAAGGCGGGCCGCTAGCAGGGGCTTCAGACCCCGTGCTTGAGAATCACCAATAAGGGTGACTCTTGCACATTTGACTGCGGACGACTTAGTCTTTCCTTTCGGAGGCGACTTGCCGCTTTCCTCTTGTATCTCTAATTTTTTTTTCTTCTTCTTCTTATTCTTCCTCTTATTCTTCTTCTTGACTTCCTTTGCTATCTCTTCGTTTGTTTCCCGTTTCTCTTCTTCTGCTTCTACTTTCTCTTCTTCTGTTTCCAGTTTCTTTTCTTCTCTTTCTACTTTCTCTTCTTCTCCTTTTACTTTATCTTCTTCTCTTTCTACTTTCTCTTCTTCTATTTCTACTTTCTCTTCTTCTATTTCTACTTTCTCTTCTTTCTTCTTTCTTTTCTTCTTTTTGGCTCGTTGAGGAAGCCCTTCAGCAGAAGAAATCGGCTGTTGGACGTCCGGAGCCTTCTCGCCTGAGCATCTGCATCTCTCTGTTTTTAAGAGTTGAACTTCCCTTTTAAGGAGGGAGTTCTCCTCTCTCAGTTGAGCGATGCTCTCGCCCAGGCGCTTCTCGAGTTCGCAGAAGTCACAGACACTGACGCCATCTGTGAGTTCCTTGCAACTCCTTCCCCCGAAGTCTTCACTCCATCTATAGACTTTGCATATTTTGCAGGTTAGCTTTCGAAACGGAGGACCATTCTTCTTCGCCATCTTACAAAAATCTCGGACCATACGCATTAAAAAAGGGGTTTTTGGTTGTGATTTTCTCTCGCACTAATCTCATCCGCCTATTTCCAGGAGGTTTTCGGTCGTTCGGCGAACAGAAACCCTTTGATCAAGCACACCAACCCTAAGGTCTCCCCTGGGCCGGACGTCCCCAATCGTGCCGCAGCTCCCAACTGAGCAGCACGAGAGCCCCAGTGAACTGGTTCTCTGATTTTTCGACAGGGGTGCTTGAGGTGTAACTGTCTTCCTACTAAGCCCTACTAATCAACTAAAAACGGCCAGACTTGAGGCAAATAGTAAAGCTAAGTGCCCACGACTTCATCCGAGATCTTTAGCTGATCCGGCAACCAGCAAGGCACAAAAGCTCTCTCTCCAAAGATCAGTTGAGCCTTTATTCACCAAGTAGCGGTCACAGGGAGCTGGTCAGGCAATTACACGTTAGGAGAAAGCTTTTAAGGGGTACCTAGCATTTCTCCATTAATCGCACCCCAAACGCCTAAGATCCCTTCAATCTCAGTCTCTTGTAACCTATGAGTGCTCCAAGGCGTTATTTAAAGAGGTTCCAAAGCCTCTCTTCTCACGCGGCATAAGGGAGCTGGTGAGGCCCTTATTAATAAACAACTTATGTGTAATAGAGATGAAGGGTTTTTTTTTGTTATTGGGTTTTTGTTTTGATTTTTTGACAGTTGAAGAGAGTTGGTGAAACTTAGTACTAACAGAATCGGAATGGGTTGGTAGGGGGATGCAAGGAGACGCATCAAAGAAGTGGTAGAGAAGTTTGACAACCCTTAGTCTGGATCCTACTACAGCTACCTTACTGGCATGGGTGACCCTACCGGACTAAAAGTCCCCCAGCTTAGCTAGCTTAACTCAGGCAGATCACGCAAGCTCTCTCACCGACGACAAGGTGGCTGTGTTGAGAGAGAGAGAGAGAGAGAGAGAGAGAGAGAGAGAGAGAGAGAGAGAGAGAGAGAGAGAGAGAGAGAGAGAGAGAGAGAGAGAGAGAGAGAGAGAGAGAAAGAGAGAAAGAGAGAAAGAGAGAAAGAGAGAAAGAGAGAAAGAAGAGAGAGAAGAGGAGAGAGAGAGAAGAGAGAGAGAGAGAGAGAAAGAGAAAGAGAGAGAGAGAGAGAGAGAGAGAGAGAGAGAGAGAGAGAGAGAGAGAGAGAGAGAGAGAGAGAGTAACAACAAGGAGTAACAACAAGGAGTAACAACAAGGAAAAAAGGTACCCTAGGAGACCTTACGGTCCATTCAAAGAGGGTACCATTGGACTTGCAATCGAGCGGGCACAAGGCTGCTCAATTGTTTTGCGTCCCTAAACGGCCACTTTTCAAGACCTTGTCTAGTCTTGACTTGAACTGGTCAACAGATTCACTGTTGACAACTTCCACTGGAAGTGCGTTCCACATACCGCAGATACTATAAGTGAAAAAATTTCCACACAGATTGCGGTTGTAACGCTTCAGTTCAAGTTTGAAGCCGTGATTGCGCGTTTTGTTCTCACTCAGTGTGAAATATCCCGGTAGTCAACATTGTCGAACCCTCGAATTATTTTTGAAAACTTCGATGAGCTGACCACGCTGTCTACGGGTTTCAGCGAGAACAGATCTAATTCCCTTAGTCTATCCTCATAACTTTTATGTCGGATAGAGGGGAATCAGCTTGGTTGCCCTGGCTTGTACGCGTTCCAATCTCGCGATGTCCTTTCGCAATGAAGGACTCCAAAATTTTACGGCATACTCCAGGTGCGGTCGGACAAGTGAGTTGTACAGGCACAGTACAATCTCCTGGTTCCGATAACCAAACTGGCGCTTAATATAGCCTAGCATCCTTTGGGCCTTTTTCTCCGCCTCAATGCACTGTTTCGAGAACTTGAGGTCACTAGTGATTGTTACACCCAAGTCCTTCTCAGTGTCGGTGGATTCCATAGCAGTGCCCTTAAGGATATACTGAGATTGGGGGTTTCTGTGGCCGATATGCATCACTTTGCATTTGCCCACGTTAAAAGGCATTTGCCACGTGTCCGACCACTCCCCAATCTTCCCAAGATCTTCCTGCAGGCGGGCAGTATTTCCATCCTTTGCAACGTTCATACCAAGCTTGGTATCGTCGGCAAATTTGGAAATCTTGGCAACCATGTCACCGTCCATGTCGTTGACGTAGATGATGAATAGTAATGGTCCCAGGACAGAACCTTGAGGCACCCCGCTAGTAACGGGCACCCACTCAGAAGACTGTCCATTTACCACCACCCGTTGCCGTCTGCCACTTAGCCAGTTCTCGATCCAGCCGGCTACCTTTCCGTCTATGCCAAGCGCTCGCACTTTCCGGAGAAGGCGGCGGTGTGGTACCTTATCAAAGGCTTTCTGAAAGTCTAGGTACACACATCCACCGCCTTGTCCCGATCGTGCTCACTGAAAACAAAGTGGAAGAATTCTACAAGGTTCGTCAGGCATGACCGTTGCCTTCGGAAGCCGTGCTGGGAACTCCTCAGTAGCAGGTTTGACTCTAAATACGACGTCACTTTGTCCACCATGATGCTTTCTATGAGTTTACCGACTATCGAAGTCAGACTGATAGGTCGGTAGTTCGACGGTTGGTTACGGTCTCCTTTCTTGAAGATAGGAGTCACCTCCGCCTCACGCCAGTCTCTAGGAACGCATCCGGTCCGGATTGACATGTTAAAGATAGCGCACAGATGTCGTGATACTTCATCGCACACTTCCTTCAACACTTTAGGTAGAAACCCGTCCGGTCCAGGGGACTTATTCGTCTTTAGGTCAGCGATCTTTTTCTTTATTTCTCCTTCGGTGAAGTCCATTGCCTCCAGCTTTTCCCCCGAGTAGGAATCTGTCGGCTGGGGAATGGGACCACACTCTTCAGTAAACACTGAAGAGAAGTAGTCGTTGAGGAGGTTAGCATTTTCTGCATCTGAATGCTTAATGTCCCCTCCTCATTCCTCAAAGGGCCAATCGTTCGACGGATTGGTTTACGGCTGTTCACATATCCAAAAAACTCCTTGGGATTCTCTTTACAGAGTCTCGCCACTCGGAGTTCCTCAGACCGCTTAGCCGCCCTTATGCTGGACTTCACTCTCCTGGCTAGCCTCAGGTATTCGTCAAAGTCACCCGAGATCTTCGATTGCCGGTACACATTTCTCTTCTCCCGAAGCAGTTGGCCGATTTCTCGATTAAACCACTTAGGTTGAACAGAAGACAGACGGGGGCATTTCAGAGGGATGAAACGCGATTGAAGACTCATGAATGTGGTTTTGAATCTATTCCACGAGTCTTCAACGGCATCGCACACTTCAGCCTCACGTCAGTCAGTCCAGCTCGAAGGCTTGCAAAGTCTGCTCTTCTCAAGTCAAGTTTCTTTAATTGACTGGCAACAGACCTTACCTTCGGGATCTTGACGCTAAATCTAACTAGCTGGTGATCACTGCCACCGAGCTCTTCGCCTACAGAGATATCCTCAACGATATCATCCTCAGAGGTGAAGACCAAGTCGAGGATATTGTCTCCTCTCGTCGGTTCTCTGACCCATTGAGTGAGGAACTCGTTGTTGGCGAACTCCAGGAGTAGCGCGCTCTCGCCACAGGCTGCTCTGGTTTCCCAGTCAACTTGGCTGTTGAAATCGCCCATAACGATGCACAGCAGCTGGTACAGTTCCCTGTCCTTCTCAACAGGTTGGGAAGGGGGTCTGTAAAGCACCAGGGTCCTGTATTTGGCAGGACCAATCTCTAGGTCAACGCCTAGGAGCTCGTGGTCGGATATAACGTTGGAGTTCGTAGATTTGATTGTATCCTTGACATACAACATTACACCGCCACCCTCTCTGTCTGGCCTATCTTTGTGGAAGAGTTGGTAGCCAGGAACCGTGAATTCGCCTTCAAAGTCTCGGTTGACGTTTTTATCCACGATTCTGTTATGGCTACCATTTCGGGTTCTTCCGTCGCTACGAGGCCACGGAGCTCAGGAAACTTGTTCCTGATTGACCTCGCATTGAACAGAAGAACCTTCAGGAGTCCCCAAATGTAGGACCCCCCTATACTCTTCCGTTTCCCGGCTTCTTGTTTGTCTTGGTAGCACCATTTTAACAACCTCCGAGAAGGTTGTTTGGGGAGTGACTCGGGCGTACTGGCGTACGTCCGCCTTCCCAATGGGCCGGACACTCCTCTTGGGTGCGCTCCACGACATCCTGGATGAGGTTGGCTAGGAACGCCTTGCCCTTAAAGGAGAGGTGCACCCCGTCCCTTTGGTAGAGGTCTTTTCTACCATAGAATACGGCGTACGGGTCCACAAAAAAGACACCCTCAGCCGTACAGAGGTCTGCAAGGCGCCTGTTTAGCGACATGTTCCTCAAGCGGGCAGTCCGGCTTGGACCCCACCTCGGGAGCATCCCCACCACGACGCGTCTGCGGGTTTTTCAGTCCACAGTCGTCGACAGCGCCCATAACTGTCCTCATAATTCACCTTGTAGGGCCTACCCTACCTCCTCTGAGGGTAGAGGTCGTTGCCCACTTACCATAAGGGCAACGACTGAAGTCTCTGAAATCTGAGACTTCTCTCGGCCTCAGCTCTTACCTGCATATTCCCACAACCTGGGATGCAGCTCACCTTAACGCTTGTGCGAAGGCGGGCGGGCCGCTAGCAGGGGCTTCAGACCCCGTGCTTGAGAATCACCAATAAGGGTGACTCTTGCACATTTGACTGCGGGACGACTTAGTCTTTCCTTTCGGAGGCGACTTGCCGCTTTCCTCTTGTATCTCTAATTTTTTTTTTCTTTCTTTTCTTATTCTTCCTCTTATTCTTCTTCTTGACTTCCTTTGCTATCTCTTCGTTTGTTTCCCGTTTTCTCTTCTTCTGCTTCTACTTTCTCTTCTTCTGTTTCCAGTTTCTTTTCTTCTCTTTCTACTTTCTCTTCTTCTCCTTTTACTTTCTCTTCTTCTCTTTCTACTTTCTCTTCTTCTATTTCTACTTTCTCTTCTTTCTTCTTTCTTTTCTTCTTTTTGGCTCGTTGAGAAGCCCTTCAGCAGAAGAAATCGGCTGTTGGACGTCCGGAGCCTTCTCGCCTGAGCATCTGCATCTCTCTGATTTTAAGAGTTGAACTTCCTTTTAAGGAGGGAGTTCTCCTCTCTCAGTTGAGCGATGTTCTCGCCCAGGCGCTTCTCGAGTTCGCAGAAGTCACAGACACTGACGCCATCTGTGAGTTCCTTGCAACTCCTTCCCCCGAAGTCTTCACTCCATCTATAGACTTTGCATATTTTTGCAGGTTAGCTTTCGAAACGGAGGACCATTCTTCTTCGCCATCTTACAAAAATCTCGGACCATACGCATTAAAAAAGGGTTTTTGGTTGTGATTTTCTCTCGCACTAATCTCATCAGCCTATTTCCAGGAGGTTTTCGGTCGTTCGGCGAACAGAAACCCTTTGATCAAGCACACCAACCCTAAGGTCTCCCCTGGGCCGGACGTCCCCAATCGTGCCGCAGCTCCCAACTGAGCAGCACGAGAGCCCCAGTGAACTGGTTCTCTGATTTTTCGACAGGGGTGCTTGAGGTGTAACTGTCTTCTCTACTAAGCCCTACTAATCAACTAAAAACGGCCAGACTTGAGGCAAATAGTAAAGCTAAGTGCCCACGACTTCATCCGAGATCTTTAGCTGATCTGGCAACCAGCAAGGCACAAAAGCTCTCTCTCCAAAGATCAGTTGAGAGAGAGAGAGAGAGAGAGAGAGAGAGAAAGAGAGAGAGAGAAAGAGAGAAAGAGAAAGAGAGAAAGAGAGAAAGAGAGAGAGAGAGAAAGAGAAGAGGAGAGAGAGAGAGGAGAGAGAGAGAGGGAGAGAGAGAGAGAGAAAGAGAGAAAGAGAGAAAGAGAGAGAGAGAGAGAGAGAGAGAGGAGAGAGAGAGAGAGAGAGAGAGAGAGAGAGAGAGAGAGAGAGAGAGAGAGGAGAGAGAGTTACAAGGAGTTACAAGGAAAGAAGGTACCCTAGGAGACCTTACGGTCCATTCAAAGAGGGTACCTTGGGACTAGCAATCGAGCGGGCACATGGCTGCTCAATTGTTTTGCGTCCCTAAACGGCCACTTTTCAAGACTTTGTCTAGTCTTGACTTGAACTGGTCAACAGATTCACTGTTGACAACTTCCACTGGAAGTGCGTTCCACTTACCGCAGATACTGTAGGTGAAAAAGTTTCCACACAGATTGCGGTTGTAACGCTTCAGTTCAAGTTTGAAGCCGTGATTGCGCGTTCTGTTCTCACTCAGTGTGAAAATATCCCGGTAGTCAACATTGTCGAACCCTCGAAGTATTTTGAAAACTTCGATGAGTTGACCACGCAGTCTACGGGTTTCCAACGAGAACAGATCTAATTCCCTTAGTCTATCCTCATAACTTTTATGTCGGATAGAGGGAATCAGTTTGGTTGCCCTGGCTTGTACGCGTTCCAACCTTGCGATGTCCTTTCGAAACGAAGGACTCCAAAATTGTACGGCATACTCCAGGTGCGGCCGAACTAGGGAGTTGTACAGACAAAGTACTATCTCCCTGTTACGGTATCCAAACTGGCGCTTTATGTAGCCTAACATCCTTTGGGCTTTCTTCTCTGCCTCGATGCACTGTTTCGAGAACTTGAGGTCGCTAGTGACAGTAACACCCAAGTCCTTCTCAGTGTCACTCGATTCGAGAGCAGTGCCCTTAAGGATATAATGAGATTGGGGATTTCTGTGGCCGATATGCATTACTTTGCACTTGTTCACGTTGAACGGCATTTGCCACGTGTCCGACCACTCCCCAATCTTCCCAAGGTCTTCCTGCAGGCGGGCAGTATTTCCATCCTTTGCAACGTTCATACCAAGCTTGGTATCGTCGGCAAATTTGGAAATCTTGGCAACGATGTCACCGTCCATGTCGTTGACGTAGATGATGAATAGTAGTGGTCCCAGGACAGAACCTTGAGGCACTCCGCTAGTAACGGGCACCCACTCAGAAGCCTGTCCATTCACCACCACCCGTTGCCGTCTGCCACTTAGCCAGTTCTCGATCCAGCCGGCTACTTTTCCGTCTATGCCCAGCGCTCGCACTTTCCGGAGAAGGCGGCGGTGTGGTACCTTATCAAAGGCTTTCTGAAAGTCTAAGTAAACCACATCCACCGCCTTGTCCCGATCGTGCTCACTGAACACGAAGTGGAAGAATTCCACAAGGTTCGTCAGGCATGACCGTTGCCTTCGGAAGCCGTGCTGGGAACTCCTCAGTAGCAGGTTTGACTCTAAATACGACGTTATTTTCTCCACCATCATGCTTTCCATGAGTTTACCGACTATCGAAGTCAGACTGATAGGTCGGTAGTTTGACGGATGGCTGGAGGATCCTTTCTTGAAGATCGGAGTCACCTCCGCCTCACGCCAGTCTCTAGGAACGCATGCGGTCCGGATTGACATGTTAAAGATAGCGCACAGATGTCGTGATACTTCATCGCACACTTCCTTCAACACCTTGGGTAGAAACCCGTCCGGTCCAGGGGACTTATTCGTCTTTAGGTCAGCGATCTTTTTCTTTATTTCTCCTTCGGTGAAGTCCATTGCCTCCAGCTTTTCCCCCGAGTAGGAATCCGTGGGCTGGGGGATGGGACCACACTCTTTAGTAAACACTGAGGAGAAGTAGTCATTGAGAAGGTTAGCATTTTCTGCATCTGACTGAGTTAATGCACCCTCCTCGTCCACTAGGGGCCCAATCCTACGATGGATTGGTTTACGGCTATTTACATAGCCGAAGAACTCCTTGGGATTCTCCTTGCAGAGTCTCGCCACTCGGAGTTCCTCAGTACGCTTAGCCGCCCTTATGCTGGACTTCACTCTCCTGGCTAGCCTCCGGTACTCGTCAAAGGCACCCGAGATCTTCGATCGCCGGTACGCATTTCTCTTCTCCCTAAGCAGTCTGCCGATTTCTCGATTAAACCACTTTGGTTGAACAGAAGACCGACGGAGGCATTTTAGAGGGATGCAACTTGATTGAAGACTCATGAATTTATTTTTGAAATTGTTCCACGAATCCTCAACCTCTTCGCATACCGCTAGCCTTACATCAGTCAGCCCAGCACGAAGGCGTGCAAAGTCTGCTCTTCTCAAGTCAAGTTTCCTTGATTGACTGGCAACAGACCTTACCTTCGGGATCTTGACGGTAAATCTAACTAGCTGGTGATCACTGCCACCGAGCTCTTCGCCTACAGAGACATCCTCAACGATATCATCCTCAGAGGTGAAGACCAAGTCGAGGATATTGTCTCCTCTCGTCGGTTCTCTGACCCATTGAGTGAGGAACTCGTTGTTGGCGAACTCCAGGAGTAGCGCGCTATCGCCACAGGCTGCTCTGGTTTCCCAGTCAACTTGTCTGTTGAAGTCGCCCATAACGATGCACACTCTGCCTTGAACAAGCTCACCCAGCAGCTGGTACAGTTCCCTGTCCTTCTCAACGGGTTGGGAAGGGGGTCTGTAAAGCACCAGGGTCCTGTATCTGACAGGACCTATCTCTAGGTCAACGCCTAGGAGCTCGTGATCGGATATAATGTTGGAGTTCGTAGATTTGATTGTATCCTTGACATACAACATTACACCGCCACCCTCTCTGTCTGGCCTATCTTTGTGGAAGAGTTGGTAGCCAGGACCGTGAATTCGCCTTCAAAGTCTCGGTTTGACGTTTTTATCCACGATTCTGTTATGGCTACCATTTCGGGTTCTTCCGTCGCTACGAGGCCACGGAGCTCAGGAAACTTGTTCCTGATTGACCTCGCATTGAACAGAAGAACTTTCAGGGAGTCCCCGACTGTAGGACTCCCTATGCTCTTCCGTTTCCCGGCTTCTTTGTTGGCGAGGCACCCCTTTTTGCGACCTCTGAGAAGGTCGTTCCTGGAGTGACACGGGCGTACTGGCGTACGTCCGCCCTCACTCTGGGCCGGATACTCCTTTCGGTCCTCTCTACGACATTCTGGATCATGTTCGACAGAAAGGCCTTTCCTTTAAAGGAAAGATGTACCCCATCCCTTTGGTAGAGATCATTTCTACCATAAAAGGTGCGGTACGGGTCCACAAAAAAGACCCCCTCTGCCGTACACAAATCTGCCAGGCGCCGGTTTAGAGACACATTCATCGAGTGAGCGGTCCGTGTTGGACCTCTCCTCGGGAGCATCCCGACTACCACACGCTTGCGGGTTTTCAGCCCACAGTCGTCCACGGCACCCATGACCGTGTGGAGGATTTTATCTGTAGGGCCTACCCTACCTCCTCTCAGGTACAGGTCGTTTCCACTGACCATCAGAGCAACGACTGAGCTCTCAGAAATCTGTGATTTCTCAGCCTCTACTCTGATGTGGTGGTTACCACATCCTGGCAGGCAGCTTACCTTCACACTAGTGCGAAGGCGGGCCGCTAGCAGGGACTGCAAGCCCCGTGCTTGAGAATCACCAATAAGGGTGACTCTTGCACATTTGTCAGCAGGCGACTTATTCTTTCCTCTCGGAAGCGACTTGCCGCTTTCCTCTTGTATCTCTGCATTTTTCTTTTTTTTCTTCCTCATCTTATTTTTCTTCTCTTCATTTGTTTTCTCTTCTTCCGTTTCTCTTTTCTCTTCTTCTCTTTCCACTTTCCCATGCGCACCAGTAGCGCTCGAATCCTCTACACTGGGGTGAGCTGCATTATGGTCCTTTTTCTTCTTTTTCTTTTTCTTCTTCTCATTGGCTCCGCATGGCAGAAGTGGGACTGCCAATGCAGTTTCACCTCCTTGGGCTGGAGTCACATCGGCGGAACCACCCAAGTCAGTGGGACTTTCGTCTCGAGCTTGAGCCGACTGGGCCTCTAGTTTAGAGGCTAGCTCTAGGATCTTTTCCTCGAGACGCCGAATCTGAAGCGCGTGCTGCGTTTCTAGGGTCTGCAGTTTATTTTCCAGCGCCCTAGATTTTTCTTCAGAGGCTGTGAAGAGATCCTTGAGTTCATTGCAGCATGCCACTGCCTCTCGGATCTCTCCTTTAAGGATGCAATCAGTGCATATACTTCCCGGGTGGCATTTCGAAAAACATCCTTCCGGGAAGTCCACGCACCACTTATCCTTCTGGCATATCGCACATGTATATTTAAGTGCAGCTGGACCTTTTTTCCCTGTCATTTTAAACACTTTCTCTCTTTCAAAACTTTGTGACCAATCAATAGAAAAAAGGGGGTTGGTGAGTTCTCCCCGCGTGAGTCGCTCCCGCCTATCGATCGGAGACGTTTCGGATCTTTCAGAAGGCACGCTCCATGTGCTGCTGTTCGTCCGACCGAGTCGTCAAGCCTCGGCGTGCCGTGGCTCCCAACCAAGCAGCACAGACTGTCCCCGAAGGGGCCATCGATTTGTCACCAGGTGAACAACAACGAAGCACGCCCCTTACTAAACTCCTACTAGTTCCCTTCACAACGGCCAGGATCTCGGAGCAGCGTTCAATGGATATCCCGCCCCACCAAGAGACTCGACCCAAGGCTTTTTATTGGCCTGGCAACCAACCTGGGAACAAAGGGCCGTCACCTCGGACCGATGCTACCAGAGGCACCCGTCAACGGGCACTGGGAACGGTCAATAATTACGCGCCAGGGAAGGGGTTAACGGGGCACTACCCTCATCCCATTCATCGTGCCCCAACGCCTAGGACACCTCTAGTCCTAGTCTCTCGCAACCAGTGAGCGTCGATTGGCGTTGTTTATAGAGGTTCCAAAGCCTCTCTTCTGACGCATGAGGTAGCTGCCAGGTCCTTATATGTAGATAGAGGAAGAAAAGAGAAACAGGGACATGATAGGAGTAGGCTTTTTTTTGTTTTTTTTCTTTTTGTATAAGTGGGAGAGATAGAATAAAAGTAAAAAAAGAGAAGGATAGAGTAAAAAAAAAGGAAGGAATGACGCACTTAGTCTGGAATCTCGTTTTCGACCAAATCGACAAGGGAAGCCCTACCAGGGGTACCCAGAAGAGGTACCCCCGCCGACATAGCTCGAAAAGTCAAAGGTACACACAAGCTCTCTTCCCGCGACAAGGGGGCGTCACCTCTCCCTCTACATTCTTTGAAGAGAGAGAGAGAGAGAGAGAGAGAGAGAGAGAGAGAGAGAGAGAGAGAGAGAGAGAGAAGAGAGAGAGAGAGAGAGAGAGAGAGAGAGAGAGAGAGAGAGAGAGAGAGAAAGAGAGAGAGAAAGAGAGAGAAAGAGAGAGAGAGAAAGAGAAGAGAGAAAGAGAGAGAAAGAGAGAGAGAGAGAGAGAGAGAGAGAGAGAGAGAAAGAAAGAGAAAGAGAGAGAGAGAGAGAGAGAGAGAGAGAGAGAGAAAGAAAGAGAAAGAGAAAGAGAAAGAGAGAGAGAGAGAGAGAGAGAGAGAGAGAGCTACAAGGAAATTAAGTACCCTAGAAGACCTTACGGTCCATTCAATGAGGGTACCTTTGGACTAGCTGTCGAGCGGGCACATCCCCACTCAATTGCCTTACGTCCTCCCTAAACGGCCACTTTTCAAGACTTTGTCTAGTCTTGGCTTGAACTGGTCAACAGAATTGCTGTTGACAACCTCCACCGTAAGTGCGTTCCAGCTACCGCAGGTACTGTACGTGAAAAACTTTCCACACAGATCTCGGTTGTAACGCTTCAGTTCAAGTTTAAACACGTGATTTCTTGTTCTGCTCTCAACAAGTGTGAAAATATCCCCGTAGTCAACATTGTCGAACCCTCGAAGTATTTTGAAAACTTCGATGAGCTGACCACGCAGTCTACGGGTTTCCAGCGAGAACATATCTAATTCCCTTAGTCTATCCTCATAACTTTTATGTCTGATAGAGGGAATCAGTTTGGTTGCCCTGGCTTGCACGCGTTCCAATCTCGCGATGTCCTCTCGAAATGAAGGACTCCAAAATTTTACGGCATACTCCAGGTGCGGTCGGACAAGTGAGTTGTACAAACACAGTACAATCTCCTGGTTCCGATAACCAAACTGGCACTTTATGTAGCCTAGCATCCTTTGGGCCTTTTTCTCCGCCTTAATACACTGTTTCGAGAACTTGAGGTCACTAGTGATTGTTACACCCAAGTCCTTCTCAGTGTCGGTGGATTCAATAGCAGTGCCCTTAAGGATATACTGAGATTGGGGGTTTCGGTGGCCGATATGCATCACTTTGCATTTGTTCACGTTAAAAGGCATTTGCCACGTGTCCGACCACTCTCCAATCTTCTCAAGATCTTCCTACAGGCGGGCAGTATTTTCATCCTTTGCAACGTTCATACCAAGCTTGGTTCAGTCCGCGACGCGAAAATCGAGGCAACTTGATTTGAGAAGGGCAGATTTCGTAGGTCTCCGTGCAGGATTGGCTGATGTGAGATGGGAAGGGTGCGATAATGTTGAAGACTTGTGGAACAGTTTCAAAAGTAAATTCATGAGTCTTCAATCACAATTTATCCCTATGAAAAGCTTACGTCGGTCTTCCGTTCAACCAAAGTGGTTCAATCGAGAAATTGGTCAACTACTGAGGGAGAAGAGATCTGTGTACCGCCAGTCAAAGATTTCTGGTGATTTTGACGAGTACCGTACTCTAGCAAGGAGAGTGAGGTCCACTATAAGAGCGGCGAAACTTGCCGAGGAGCTTCGAGTGGCGAGAATGTGTAAACAGAATCCCAAGATGTAAACAGCCGTAAATCAATCCGCCGCACGATTGGCCCTTTGGTAAATGAGACGGGTGTATTAAAGCACTCGGATACAGAAAATGAAAACCCCCTAAAAGACTACTTCTCTTCAGTATTCACTGAAGAGCGTGGTCCCATCCCCCAGCCCATTGAGTTTCACTTGGGTGAGAAGCTGGAGGAAATGGACTTCACCCTAGTCGAAGTAGAGGAAAAATATCCGACCTAAAGACGAATAAGTCCCCCTGGTCCGGAAGGGTTACTCCCTAAAGTGTTGAAGGAAGTGCGTGATGAGGTGGCACCACATCTGACCACAATCTTCAACACTTCGATCCGGACTGGACGCGTTCCTGGAGACTGGCGTGAGGCGGAGGTGACTCCGATCTTCAAGAAAGGAGACCGTAGCCAAACGTCGAACTACCGACCTATCAGTCTGATTTCGATAGTGGGTAAACTCATGGAAAGCATCATGATGGACAAAATGACGTCGCATTTAGAGTCAAAGCTGCTACAGAGGAGTTCCCAGCACGGCTTCCGAAGGCAACGGTCATGCCTGACGAACCTTGTAGAATTCTTCCACTTCGTATTCAGTGAGCACGATCGGGACAAGGCGGTGGATGTGGTCTACTTAGACTTTCACAAAGCCTTTGATAAGGTACCACACCGCCGCTTTCTCCGGAAAGTGCGAGCGCTGGGCATAGACGGAAAAGTAGCCGGTTGGATAGAGAACTGGCTAAGTGGCAGACGGCAACGGGTGGTGCTGAATGGAAAGGCTTCTGAGTGGGTGCCCGTTACTAGCGGGGTGCCTCAAGGTTCTGTCCTGGGACCACTACTATTCATCATCTACGTCAACGACATGGACGGTCACATGGTTGCCAAGACTTCTAAATTTGCCGACGATACCAAGCTTGGTATGAACGTTGCAAAGGATGGAAATACTGCCCGCCTGCAGGAAGATCTTGGGGAGATTGGAGTGGTCAGACACGTAGCAAATGCCTTTTAACGTGAACAAATGCAAAGTGATGCATACCGGCTACCGAAACCCCCAATCTCAGTATATCCTTAAGGGCACTGCTATTGAATCCACCGACACTGAGAAGGACTTGGGTGTAACAATCACTAGTGACCTCAAGTTCTCGAAACAGTGTATTGAGGCGGAGAAAAAGGCCCAAAGGATGCTAGGCTACATAAAGCGCCATTTTGGATATCGGAACAAGGAGATTGTACTGTGTTTGTACAACTCACTTGTCCGACCGCACCTGGAGTATGCCGTAAAATTTTGGAGTCCTTCATTTCGAAAGGAGATCGCGAGATTGGAACGCGTGCAAGCCAGGGCAACTGAAGTGTTAAAACCGCGATCAGTGTGAAAAAATTTTCACGTACAGTACCTGCAGTAGCTGGAACGCACTTACGGTGGAGGTTGTCAACAGCAATTCTGTTGACCAGTTCAAGCCAAGACTAGACAAAGTCTTGAAAAGTGGCCGTTTAGGGAGGACGTAAGGCAATTGAGTGGGGATGTGCCCGCTCGACAGCTAGTCCAAAGGTACCCTCATTGAATGGACCGTAAGGTCTTCTAGGGTACTTTCTTTCCTCGTTACTCCTTGTATTTCCTTGTGATAAAGCTAGCAAATGCGGCGAGAGTGAACGGGGTTAGAAATCGCGAGGCTACACAACTCTCAAAATTCTTTTAACGTTAGGTTCCTATATGGGGGAGGGGGCTGAGAATTTAACGCGAAAATATACGAGGGCATCACCCGCAGAAACTTCCTAAGGAACTCTGTAAAAAGCGTGGAGAAGATATGTATAGAGCCGCAGTTTTACTTGCGGGAACGCGGCTGGGATGGAAAATCTGGCAGATGTCAGCTGTAGCATAGTTTACATGCTATATCTGCCACCCCCTTTGTGGGGATGGATGGATTGCACAAGTCCCTTGGCGCTCACTGCGAGGTGATTGTGCCGCCCCTTTGTGGGGGATAGTAATAGAATGAAAAAGGGGTGGCAAGAAGGAAGGCTTGTTAAATATACAGTTCCCGACCCCGACCAGGAATGAGTGGACAAAAGCTGGTCGCCAACTAGCTCCTACCATTTAAAGAATATTGGCGAGCAGAGGGTGCTTGTATAGAAAGTAGCGAGAAAATCGCAAAATGGAGATACCAAAAGGAAAAACCGGGTAGCTTTAATTTACATACTTTGAAATTAATGGGGCCACTGGTGCCAGGAGAATGAACCGCTCCCACATGTGCCACATACAATCTGCACGGGCCCTACACACCCCCTTGCGACGCCTATAAGGGGTGGTGGGATAAATCGGATTTGAATTATGAACTCACCGAAGGTGAGGCAAGTTACTATGCCCCACTCAGGATTTGGCTCAGTCTGTGGGAAGTTGATATAGGATTCAAAGTTACAAGTACAGGACATCTCCTAGAACATGTCACTGTTCAAGTTATCTTTAGAGGCGAGAGGCTCAACCCACGCCCCTAGCAAGGTTAAATTCCTGTTTACAGTTGCCCTAAAACGCGAGATCAACATTTCTTACTATTTTTACAAATTCCATCACCCTTTTCAACTTGCCATTTTTGGTAGGTATGGTTAAGATAAAGAAAAAGTCATTTTTACTAGCAAGCCACGCGTCCTCAAACCTAACCTATTCGTAATATCGAGGGTATCGATGCTAACAAAAACTTGTTCTAAGAAAATACGAGAGAATAAACCCCACTCCTTCGACTATTCCACTAACTAAACTCCCAATAAGAAACGCAAAGAGACAGACAGGCGTCCAATGAAGTCTACAAAAAAAGAGGTAGATAGAGCACTGCCCAATCTCCTCTTGAGCCGTCCAGCTCTTCTCCGGCTTGGACGTAGGTGCGTGCGCACATCAATGAGAACGACGACGTTCTCCGCCTCAAACCGGCTCTGGGAGACTGGATGGGAAAACGCGTATTCGTAAGGCATACATAGCTTGCCCAAGAGGGGCGAAGTGGCAACTCGAAAAAAAATGTTCAAAAACTCGCCCTCCGCCCAGAGGCACGACACAGACTAGCTTGATGACCACGGTCGCTCGCCCGCCACCACCGCCTCCATTCGACCGGACAGACGGCCCAGTAACCAGTCATGACAGCAGTCCATGGGCTACCTCCGCTAGTCGATAGAGAAGAGGGACAATCCAAGGGGGAGCGGGATGGGACGAGAGCTGCCACACAAAAACACTGTCCATTAAGTACCACCAGCCTGCACTGATAGAAGTCAATTTAACTGCACAAAAAACGGACGCCAAACGCTTCTCAGATAATCACTTATATGCAAAGCAGTAACCGTGGAACTAGCAACGGCGTTTATAACACTTGGTACAAAATCTACCTAGTCGGGTCAAGTTTGAATAGAAGCCGGCCCGCCCGGCCCGTCAATCAGGACCATTTTCACAATCTTAAATAAAGCACTCTCGGAAATTAAAACAAAAATAATAACCACGTTGGATATTAGTCGCGGAAGGAGAGGGGAGGGGGAGGGGGGGAGGGGACTGCAAATTAACGGAGGCAGTGAAAGTAAACAAGTAGGCGAGTGGCTGCCTCGATGAGAAAAGAAAAAAAACTGGTCATTCTACCCAATAATAAAACGATCAATGGCAGGTGCACGCTTGTACAAACGGCGATTCAGATTCTAAGACCGATTTGTGGGCAATTAGAATGACGAAACTGAGTTTAAAGCTACATAGCATTTAAAGATGACAGTCATTATAATCCTAATTTTGTTTCGCCCTTCTCGTGCCTTCTATTCATTCGTATTTTCCTTTTATAGGCGAAAAAAACATGTTCTAGTAAAACTTATTTGAAATGAATAACTTCGAGGAATAAATATCTTCAAAACTAGTATCATTTCGAATAAGTATTGAAAAGACTTATTTCTTCAGTAATAATAGTCTTGGCAAATGAACTTTAGAATAATGTTCCTGTCCAATTAGAACACGTTTCCTTCGCAATTAGAGATGTGGAATGGGGTTGTTAATCTTATCAATCTGCATTCGATTGTGGCCAAATTTTCTTCATAAATCTTATAGAACTGCCTACCCTTTGCAATGTGGGCAGATTTTCCTGTTGGGTAGAATGTCCAGCTAGAGAGAAAAGTCAGACACGCGGCATTCAGCAGACCTACAACATAATGAAATATGTACTTTTTTGTTCATATAAGGACGTTTCCACGCACAACAACGCACAACGTTAAAAAAAATTCCCCGATGATTTCTCACTATATAATTTCTTACTTTTTTTAAGCATATATTTTTTTCCTAAAAATTTATTTCATTTTTAGTGCATTTGTTGAAATAGTTAAAACGATACGGTACATTTTATGAATGGGAAGTAGAAGTGAGTAAAATGGACTAAAATAGCTCCGATAATAATGAGCTAATAAGGTATCGATCGCGTGGTGCCTTTCGGTTAGTTTAAAACTAAAGTGGGGGAGAAGTTAAAATCGTTAATGTTTTGGCGACTGCCTCTCCAACCCACACAACGAAAATAAAAAAAAATAGTAATAGTTCGCTCCGAAATAGGTTAACGGAGAAATAACTATGGGGAAGGGCATCCTGCGTGAAAAGTGACCTCATGGTACGTTAACAACAGAATGCCTTCTTATTTTCCTTTATTTATTTTTAGGGGGATGGGGGGGCTACTTCTCATTGAGACGCCTGGGCCCAAGAAACCCCTCAAGATACCAAGGGCGGGACTAGAGGTTCGTATATTTTTTTTTATTCAAGATCTCTTCGGGCGACAAAATTACGGATTATTCTCTCTCTCCATTATAGCCCCAAAAGAGGTTTTTAATAAAAAAAAACAATACAAAGAAAGTAATTTTTTATTAAGAACCAATTCGCCGTAATCACATTACAGCCTAATGCTAGACTATATTAAAAGCAACGTGCAAAAACCAAATAACAGAAGTAGAAAAAGAGAGAAAAGGCAGAAAAAGGAAACAAGAAGCAAGAAGGAAGTAGGCTCTGGCCTCGTGGAGGAGGAGACTAGCCTCACGACGGCGGAAGAAAATGAGACTCACAACAAAGTGTCAAGTAAAATGGAGATCAACCTCTTCCAAAAAGTCAGATAGTACACAAGGCTGTGTTCGAGCCCGTCTCGAATACAAGGGAAAGGCGCTAGCGACCCCGCTCCCTCTGATACCGGGACAGGTAACTTGCGCGAAAATCCTAAAAAATGGGACATTCCAACAAGAATGTGCCCAACATTCGGGGGGGCAACGCAGTCGTCTCAATACCGGGCAGACGAGTGAGTGTGCCCAATTCTAAGGAGGAAAGCAACCTGAAGCCGTCGCGGCATTGGGAAATAGGTCCATGAGTACAGTTGCGGCGCAACTTTAAATTCCCCTTGGCTGTCTCCCATCTTCTTTGCCCAGCAGCAGGGAGGACTACCCTGATTCCTACCCTGGAATTGGTGTGAGAAAGAACCAAACAATGCTATGGTCGTACAGTCCTCGCGGACAGTTTGGTACCTTCATCGGCGCACTCATTCCCCGCAATTCCCAGGTGTCCAGGAACTCAGCACGAGATAATCTCTACATCCGCCTAGCCTCACGGATGCAGAGATCCGTTAATCACTGAGAGAGGTGGAGGGCTGGCGCGTAAGGAACAAATAGAAACTTTTTTATTATTATTATTTTAGGAGTGCATCTGGCGACTGCCTACTTGGGCATAAGTCGCCCTACTCGACACAGCCTACTACTAGGCTATATTAAAAAAAAACAAGAAGAATGTAAATTACAAATAACGATAATAAAAGACAAAGGCAAAAAAAAAACAACAAAAAGGAAACGCGCTCCGGCGTCGGAGGTAGGTCCGCCTCCCCTCCGGCGCAGGAACAAGCGACCTAAAAAAAAAAAAGTGGAGGAGGATTCCGAGATTGCGATCACAATCTCTTGGAGAACGGGAGGGGAAAGGGGTCCTGTGAGAACTTGCCCCGAACCCTTTCGACTCGCTTCAAGATCTCTGCTAGAGCGGCATTCCCGCTAACTGAAGACACGCATGCTGCCAAGGAAGATCGACGGGCCTGCTACGAAAGATAACGGAACCTAGCCCAAGGTTAACGAAATAGAAATTCACCGACAGTGAAGTCGTTCAGGTGGCGGTTAGTGCGTATGTAGGCATAACGCTTCTATTTGAGGGCCGTCTCAAACTCGGTTGGCCACAAAGGAAGCGGCAGGCAGGCAAAATGGCTAGACGCGTTCAATTAATAGGAGTTAGGCCGACGGTGATGAGGTCGCCAGAGAAATTCAACGGCTTTATCCACCAACCCAAACAACAAAACTGGGACAGAGAAGTCAACAATTTGCTGAAAAGAGGACCAGCGCGCCTGCGCGAAGCACCACCAGGCAGTCTTTCAGGCGGCATCGTCCAGAAAATAAAATTTGATTTGGGAAGTGATCAGTATCATGGAGGTCATCGATCACATCCCACCAAAAATCAGGCTGTGCATCCGGAGGACACAGGGATAGATCAAGATATGAAAATGAAGCAGTTCTCGGTCAATGATGCATAAAAACTCCTGCATATTTATTTAGGACACCTAAACATTTCCAAGACGTCTATCAGGTCGACAAGGAACAAACAACCCATGAGATTGATCGAGTACACGCCCCAATTTTGAATGAGTGGCTGATGATAAAGCCGAAAACTATTTTTATGAAGGGGCATCTACCGTTCAAATCCCCGAGAACTAGAAAAGGCCTCGGCAACCGTACCACGATGCGGTGGAACTGTCCGCGTCGAAGTCGACTGAGGGTGAGCCGTACGCAGAAATAGTATAAATTCTATTTAGGTGAAGCTGCACTGATATTGCCTGAAAGGAGGTATTTAGCCCAAAGAGAAGAACGGAGACATCATGCCGGGTATAAATGGCGGATCCTCCTGCTCGGCCAAATCCCGTGGTGGTGGAGTTGCAAACCTCTCATAACCAGGAAGGGTGGACAGGGGGGGGGGGGGGGGCACGCGTGCAGCATGGTCTCGTGCAAAGAGATAGCTAACGGGGAACGAGGAGACTTAGCCTCCGCAGGTCCTCCCAACTGGCCCGGAGTCCACGGCAATTACATTGAAGGAATATGCCTTCCAGGGCTAGCTCAGAGGAGATGCCGGGTCCCTCTTAGAAGAGAAGACCCTCAAGGGAATGGCCGTACATTTCCCGTTGGCAGAACTCAGGGTGCTCTCGCTTTCGATGACCTATCGGGGGAGGTTGGGCTCGCTATGACTTTTCCTACATCCTCCTCGAAACTTTTGGCGGAGGGGGGAGGGTCCCTCCTTTGGAGGATCCACCGTTTCCGAGCAAACCAGTCCAGCCTTGGGTAAGGCATAGGAGCGGAAGTTCCTTTGGCGCTGTCGTCCTTTCGAGGATTAGGGATGGGGGGCTTTAGGAACCCGGGGAGACGGCACCACGGCCCCCTTCTGTGGTTTTTCCTGTGTCTAACGGACTCGATGGAGGCACGCGGGCATTTCGCCTTACGAAAAACGGTCACGCACGGCAAGGGCAGCCCGGGTTAAAACCCGGGCTGCCCTTGCCATGCGTAAGAAACCTCTGTGCCACATGCTCTATCAGCAAAGTTAGCGGGGTAAATCGCAGACGCGAAAAGGTTCCGAAGGGGCGCGGAAAGACCGCGCTCTTAATCCTGGACGGGTCAGGAGCAGAGGGTGCCTTTTAAAAAGTAATACACAAGACTGCCCCGAGAGCACTAGGCGTGCCAGGACCAAGTCCTTAGCCTCTCGAGATAAGAAAGGTTCAGCAGCCTGAACGGCCAGGATTTCTTTCTCTAGGAAATATGCACCACGTTGCTTCGAAGAAGCATGGTGCAGATCTTTTAAATTGACACTTGGCCGTACATGATAGGGACTTATCGTGTACGGACTTGGAACAACTTACACATACTTCGGGTAAACTCGAATTAGCACGCCTACACCAGCAATTCGTCTGGCCGAAGCGGTGGAAGTAGTAGTACTACTTCCGCGGCAGTGGCACGAATGCCTTCATGCGGTAGCAATACTAACCGGCACGCACTGACTCAGGGAGCCTGTCAAGGTCGAACGTGACGAAAAGTGTGCGGGAGGGTCTTGAGGCCCCTCCCTGTTTTCTCATCCCAGGTTCAATCTTAACCGCCCTGTAATCGGCCAGCTCTAATGTTGACTTGTATTGAGAAGTTCATGAGTTCCCTCGTATATACCACTGATCTTACGAAGTTCACGGTAGAAAGCGGTATCACACTCACCGGGGAGCCATTAAGTGTCCGAAGGGCACTAATCATGGCCGCCTCAGAGGGATCCGACGCATTCGCCAGAGGGCTCCCGTCCCTGAAACAGGTCACCTATGTCTTTCCACCAATCAAGCTATCTAATGCTCTCCTCTGATGGACCATGATGCCCTTGGTCCGCTGCCGAAGTGACTTTGTATGCGCTTTGTCGGGAATCGAGGCTATACCTATGCGTGGGAATCCAACGCTTAGTGAGAGCTCCAATGATAATATAAATTCACTTCATTGATGGTCACAAAGGCACGAGGTAAAATATACCTTTTAAAATACCCTCATTAGATATTAATATCAATGCGATATAACTAATATTTTATATAATACATGCATTATAGCTGAATTGTTCAAATGTGGAAGAATTTTTCACAGCAAGGATTTTTTTTGTGTTGCTAAATTTAAAAAGAAAACCAACGATAGTATCTCCCACAGACAACTTGTAAGGAGATATCTGCAAAGAAGTGAAGATATAGGAAGTGGAAATGTGTGGAAGGAAGATACATGGCCACAGATCTTCCCATAACATTGGGGAGGGGAGGGCAAGAAATTGCGAGTGTTGGGGCTAATAGAGCAGGCAACACCCGAGGAGTCAAAAGCAGCGTGGTTGGCCATGTTACAACCAGACATCCTCCCTTTGCGGGTCATACAGTGGCCAATGACTGGCTTTACCTATATTTTCAATCTGTTATATATGAGAAGACCCTCAGATGAATTGATAGAAAATAAAATACTCTAATTACAGTTGAAGATTTGATGCTTTTAGGGTGTGACTTTTAATAAACGCAAATTTGAACCGAGAAATTCAAATGCAGACATCATGGAGCCTTGCATCAAAGCAATCAATGCTGTGGAGAAATATAGAAATTAATGAGGTCTGAAGAAGATAAGTAATGATGTTGGCTGGGATTCAAACAAGGAAATACCTCTTTAAATGGGGGAAAACTACAAAAAAATAAATGGCGATTCATTGAAACTAAGGAATTAAGATGCGGAAGTAGTGGCAGATGTCAGAATTTATCAATCACATAGAAAATGTGATTTCCCTTCAACAAATTTTACGCATTTAAACTATGAGCCCACACACTTTGACAACACAATCTTCAAGAGAAAAAATACATCCCTCAAAAACACAAGAAACCTCCAAGCTGGCCAACTGCAACAAAATTACCCCTCAACAATCACATAGTCACCAAATAATAAATTTAAAAAACCGAACAGCTTTCTCCTCTGGAACACCATAAAAATATACCACCCTCCTCCTGTTCTCTTCTTATTTAGACTTTACCAGCTTCATGATACAGACATTTAGAAATTTAATGGACAACGATAGCAAAATCCCAAAGATCTTGAAAAGTGTTAGTATTGCTCTTACCGTTGCCTTCCCCTTAAAAAAAAAATCCCTTCTTACAAGATTTAGTTTAATGAGCACATCTAGCGACTGCAAAAAATGCGCAAAAAGCAAATCACAAATACAAAAAACAACAAAAAGACAAAACAAACATAAGTAAAAAAAACAAGAAGATGGAAGCACGCTGCGGGTCGGGAACATGCGACCTACAACAAGGAGTCAAATAAAATAGATGAGGCCAGTCTCCTCAAGAGTCAAATAATAGTCCAAAAGTCGGTGAACACGAACTCTGGGGAACAACACAGTCGTGGCAACAAGGTGTAGGCAAGCGCTCCATCGAATGGTGGTGCATCCCGAGAGTGTGCCCAATTCGAAGAAAAAATAATACACCAAAGAATCAGCCCCAAAATACATCTGTCCCCAGAGAATAGTACGGTTTAAGGAAAACACACTCAACCACAACCATCCTCACACAACACATAATCGATGGTTTCAACTACCCCTCACCCCTCCACGTACAATCCTTGCTGCAATAGACATAAACAAAGCCTTAGACACGGTAACAAAACACATTCTAGCACACAGAATCATGAACACCAACCTCAACAAGGATAAAAAGCGACCTGACGCCGTCGCGCCATAGGGGCGTTGGTACATGGGAACAGTCGCGGCGCAATTCCACGCAAGTTCCGTTCGGCCGTCTCTCATTTTCTTTGCCAAGCAGCCCGGACGGAAGGTTGCCCTGATTCCTGACATGAGGTCGAGGTAAGAAGAGCCAAAGGTTGGCCTAGTCGCTCAGGCCTCTGGAACTCTTTGGCACTCTTATTGGCGCGCTAATTCCCCGAAATTCAGACATGTCCAGGAACCCAGCATAAGATACTCTCGACATCCACCCGGCTCCAGGCGACCGTAGCATCACGGATATAACGAACCAGGGGTGGGGAGATTTCAATGCCCCGAGAGCACTCGAGGCACTTTGTGGCTCTCTATACATTAGAATCTGGTCTCCGTAGCGGGCACGACGCGTTATCTCCCGTACCGAGCGGTGTATTGCAACTAGATCGGCTGTGAAGAGAGACGCAGCACCCCCTCTTGGAACTTGGAGACATCAGTATACACTGACCCGGCGTAACACGAAGTGAGCTACAAAAAGAGCAACCGCAATACTCTCGGCGCGGTGGAAGCAGAGCCGTTTCGACAAATGGTCAAAGGTGGAACTATCCAAGGTGGCGTCCTGGGAAGAACCAGAGACGCCACTGGCCCGAGATCTACACCGAGCTCTCGAAGGAGTTTCCTAGTCATAAACCCAAAGGGCTTAGGGTATAAGTGGTCTCTCGGCGGCAAAGGAACCGTCAAGATCGGATGCAGATGCTGTGGGATCACTTGACTGAGGAAGACGCCAGGCTCGCACCTAAGGGGCATAATGCACTGTACACGACGTAAAGCGAGTGACATCTCCCAAGCATCAACTAGTAGGCTCTCAATGGGGGACGTGTGGAAGGCACCGGTCGCCAGGCGGAGACCGGTGTGGTGGAATGAGTCCACCTTCCGCAATACACGTTCGGCTGCGGAAGCATAAAACTCTCATTCGCACTCAAGCTTCAAACGAACAAATGATCGACAAAAAGGTAGGGCAGTAACCCTATCAGCGCCTCAGGCGCTGAACGTCACGGAACGAAGAATATCCATGGTGCGGGTACAAGAGACCCTAAGGCTGCGAATATGAGCCTCCCATGTAAGGCGCCGGTCGAAAACAAGAACAAGGAAACAGTGCGAATCCACCACTTCTAGGTTAACCCGTTTAGGAACAAGTCCGGGTAGGGGCGGAGCAGTGGTTGGTAGCAGAAGTCTTGGCCAAGGAAATATTAAACAAACTTGTTCGCTTTGACATCGCGAGAAATGCGATTCAATGCCTGTTGGAGTATAAGCTCCAGTTGGTATCTGGGCCGCACCGAAAAAGATCGAAAGGTCATTCACGTAGAGCGTAGTGAGAACATCTTCACGCAGCACTGAAGTGATACCGTTGATATTCGGGACAAAGAGTGTGGCACTAAGGACACTTCCCTGCGGTACACACTCTTCCTGCTCAATTGGGTGAGAGAGGGTTCCCACTCATCCCTCCACGGAATCTACCATCTCGCGAAAATTCCGAGTTAAAAATTGGGAGGCGTCGCCTCGCCCCCATCGAGTGAAAACATGTATGCCCACTGCCCAGCCAGGAAGAGCGGCGGGCGTGATTCGAAACATACCGGAACCTAGCCCTCTCAAAGAAATTTACAGACAGAGAAATTGTTCGGGCGGTCCTTATAGCGTATGCAGGCATAAAGCTTCTCTCAAACTCGGTTGACGACCACAGAAGCGCAGCGTGTAAAACGGTTAAACGTTCTTGGAATAGTAGCTAGGTCCACGACTATGAGATTGCTGGAGAAGAACTCAACGGCCTCATCCAAAGACCTAAACTCCTCTCGAGACGGTGAAATCAATTATTTTCTGAAATGCGGACCACTGCACCAAGCACCACCGGGATGAGGGGGTCTTTCAGGCGGCAGCGGTCCAGAAAATGATATTTGAATGGGAAAGTAATTACTACCATGGAAGTCATCGACTACTCCCACTGAAAATCAGTCTGGGCATCGGGAGAGTACTCAGCACAAGGATAGATCAAGACAGGTAAATGAAGCGGTTCTCGGGCACTGACGCGTAAACTCATCCACATTTAGGACAAAAATCTCCAACTCGTCGATCAGGTCGGTAAGGACCCGACCCTTAGGATGGGATTGATCGAGAATTCTCCTCAGAGCTTCTTAAGAGAAACAAAAATTCCCACCTCAACAGTCCAATGCAATTTGCTCATGGTCCATTATTAGAAAATCAGCCAATAACACAAATAACAGATCACAAGTATACTACAGACAATTCATGAAGGCCTGTGCCGTAGGCCCCGCTAACATTGCCACAATAATTGGGGCCGCGCTTTCTGTGAGGCTGTCCTGATGGACTGGGGTAGAGTGGAGGAGGAGGGATGCTGTTACATGCTATGGGAATTTTATAGCACCCACCTCCCCTGAGCTAGCGGTTCATGAAACACTAGGAAGTGGAAGTTCTATTGCAACTTAACTTCACATGGAATAAACTCAAAGTGGGTTGGTCACACTCGAGGATTTCGAAAATCCAGATAGTGCGGTTGTGTCGCATCTATTTGGAAATAACTGACCACTCTACAACTCTCTCTCTCTCTTGCCGACCCTGGCCGGTTCCACAATGAACAAAAATGCCGAGCAAAATTAACACAAGTAAAATAGGGCTAACCTCAAAGTGAGACACAGGGAGAAAATATGTTTTTTCCTGATATCCCCTACAACCTCAAATTCTGAATGGGAAATTACCCATAGCCGCTACTACTATTTCAGCTACTCACAAAACAAATGGAAAAGAAGACCAAAACTAGAGTTAACAACATAATAAAGTCTTAAACAAGCTGTGGTTAAGGTTGTTCTTACGACGCCATCGCAAATTAGTTTCACGTTCTGGCAGGAACCTAGGACAATCCGGTTTTCAACGGCGTTAAAAACTCAGGCCATGTCTCAATCCAGTGGTTGCCTGTTGAAGAAAGGTAGAGCAAAAAAACAAACAAACACAACGACAACCTTTTCTCGGTCTTTAAACGTCGCCAGCTGGCTTTCTTTTCTCCGCCCAATCGCGTGCGCATCAGGTGCACGCTACTGCGGATCATCGACACCGGGTGATGCCATTTTGAAGCGCAACCACTACTTCCAAGGTTGGTGCACCCGAACACGAAACGAGGAAGGAAAGTAGAAGTCTAAACTACTACGATCATGACGCACATATTAACAGTACCTTAATTAGGCCCCTCGGTTATAGTGGATTTTTTTTAGAAGAGGACAAAGGCATTTTCAATCGACCGATTTTTAAGAAGGAGGGGGGAGTTAATGTCATCTAGCGGCAGCTAAGGAAAACATAGGCGCCAAATAAGAAAAACCCCATTTTTTTTTAATAAATGAAAAAAGGAGCAAAAGGCAAAATGGGGTGCCCTTAGGGATGCCTGTCTCCCTTAGGAACCCAAAAGCACAACTATCTTGTGGTGCGCATGATCCGGCCCAGGGATAATCGGGGGCGACCTCGCTCGTCAAGGTAACGGGAGAGGCAGCAGGCACTAATCTCCTACAAAACTAGGACATTCCACTGAAAAGTTTTACCGTCTGTGGGAGAAAGCAATGTTCGCGCACAACGGTTCAGAGGAGCGCCCCGTCCGATGGCGCTGCTTCCCACCGGTGGGTCAGATTGCGAGACGACAGAGAATAACTTAATACCATCGTGGCTTTTGTGGATAGTCACAGGAGAGGTCGGGGCGCAATGGAAGGTAACTTTAAATTTCAGTGTGCCGTTTCCCATCTTCTTTGCCATGCAGGTGAAGAAAGAGTTGACCTGATCACTGACATGTGGTTGTGGAGAAGAGTGAAACGCCGGTCGGGTTGCTTATTCTCCGCAGACACCCTGGACCATTAACCTCATCAGCGCGCTCGTTCCCAGTAAATCCTGCATGGCAAAGAAGTCAGAAGAACAACTTGACATCCTACCGAGTCGCAACAGCCATGGTCATGGACACTGCGAACATGGGATGCGGAAAGCCCTCCCTGCCTCAAAGCCTGCAAAACGATCTGCGGCCTTGTCTTGTCTTCCACATATTTGTATTTACTTAACCTTTAGCACTTTTTACCCGCTATTTTGCCCTCGAAATATCAGGCACAAAGCCAACGAGAGCGTATTCACACGCACACAGACATGCATGATGTGTAATGTATTTGAGGACAGATTTATACTTAGACAAAAATGACTTAGAAACAGATAATAAATAAGGTCTTTTTACTGAAAAAGTTGTGAGGATAAGAATAGTCTTGTAATTTTATTCAATAAAGTCTCCTTCAGTTTTGATAACGGCTTCTATGCCTTCTGAATCGCCTACATGCTAGGATCAAGTGGTTGTTCTTCATATTGGACATTACTCTGACTATGGAGGCTTTTAGGGATTCTTTAGTGTAATGAGGGTGCTCATTAACCTCTTTCTCAACTAAGCTACATACATAGTAGTCTAATGGATTCAGATCTGGGAAGCTAAGAGGCCAAATGTTAGGGGTTATGTGATCATGAAAATTTTCCGCCGATTCTTGTTGAAACAGACGTCTTCCGTTGCGTACATTGTCGTCGATCCATGGTTTTAACCATCTTTGGCCTCTAACTCCTCGCAAATTTTATAGACGAAGGATCTAGCGACTTTTAAAAATTGTGCTATTACGAAATTGCTATGTTCAACCTTTATAGGCACGATAACTGCGTGATTCTTCATTTCTTGTGTAAGCATAGGGTCTGCCATTGATAATTCAGAAATATACAAAATATAAAGTCAAATAATATGCTGCTATAGTAAAAATAACATATGTCCTCAAATACCTTATGCACCCTGTATATATAATATTTTTAATTACTTCAATACTTAGTTGGATCCCCATTTGCTTTATTTACAGCCATAATTCTTCGTGGCATGGATTTCACCAAATTTGCACACATTTCTGACACTATATTTCCCCAATCAGCTTGTAATTTTTCATACCTAGAATTATGTGCTACTGCTTATTGCTTTTCCAAGCACTCCTCATAAATGTTCTATTGGATTTAAGTCTGAGCTTTGCGGTAGTCACTCCATAGGGATGATCTCCATTTCTCCAAACCAATTCTAGGTGTGTTGGATGTATGGCAGGGGTCATTGCTCTGCTGAAGTATAATTTCATTTCTTAGTGTTGAGGGACGCAATTTCTGCAGAGATGACTCGAAAACTTGTGACAACATGGTGGTATAAGTTGGAGTTCATTATTCCCTCGCATAAAAACATCTCTCCTGGCCATGATGAAGACCTGTAGCCTCATACCATGATAGAATCACCTCCTTTCAAACAATACAAAAGTCTTTCTTACATACCTGATAATTACTTTCATCTGATCACTTTTGTGAGGTTTATTCCACTGAAGGTTTTTTCTGTTGACCGTAATCTCTGGCTTCTTTCTTGCCTTGCATCCTTTAAACCCTTGATCTTTAAGTTTCCTCCTAACTCTTCTGGTCATATTATTGACCTTGAAACTTCATTGATCTCCCATCAATTTTAGATGTTTTGGGGGAATTATGTAGTAAAGCCCGAAAGATAAATGGCTTTTCTAAGCTTTGTAAGACGTTTTCTGGCCGTTATCTTCCTTGACACAAAGCTCTTGGCATCGTTTATAGTGGTTTGGACAGCATATTTTGAACATTATAGTTTAACAATTTCTACTTGCAATATCCCTTAGCTATGGAAAAGTTAGATTTGTGCTCTGTTCTTCTGTAAGTTCTTTAAATTGGTTAAATTCTTGATTTTAGAATACGTTCCATTTACTAATTAAACACCATTTAGTAAAATGCTAAGTAATTCAAGCATATTAATAAAATATTCAAACAAAAAATATACACACATTTTTTTTTAATATAATAAATTCTAAAAGGTTTAATTAAATATGTTAATTATATAAATATGAGGTGTTTTATACTTGTGGCCAAGGGTTTATATATAATGGCAGGTTTTCCTGCAAGCTTTGGGACGGGGTGGGGCAGGGACATTACCCCCTGCCACACCATCCAACCTCTACGGAAGATAGATGATATAGGTAGAATCAAATTTAAGATAACGCTCCTCTATCTATGTAGGTAACATGTGTAGCTGGGCAATTACCCGTGCTACACACACCATCCACTCTTTTGAGGGGGACAACATTACTTAAGGAATTCTATCAAATTCATCTCCAAACCATGCATGCGTCCTCACTACTCATCCCTTCATCTTCCCTTTACATCTGTTCTTCTCTGAGAACATCAACTCTACAATGTTCGTCCCTATCTTGTTTCAATGTAACACAGATGTCAACGGTAGTGTATATCGGACAAAGATAAAAAAATGGAAGAAATGAAAAGTCAATAAATGCACAAACTTGTCAAAAGACAAAATTGAAAACAGAAAAATGGGGCAAAAATATAAAATATCAGTCTAAAATATAGTCTATATAGTCTAAAATATCAGCATAGTTGGTTTCGGAGGATACATATAGATTTTACAAGCAGAGAAAAAAGATGGATGTTTAAAAATGATGAAAGCCCATCAGTATAATAAATAAGTTTGGCGCGAATAGCTCACGACCAGAGGATTTTCCCCCATTGCTCATTATTTGTGCAGTCATGTTCACGACAATGGGCTAAGATGTGGCCAGGTGAAATTATACAGGAGACTACCAAAATGAGAAATGCATGAAAAACAAAAGACTGAAAAATTTAAAAAACTAGGACTGTCGTAGCAAACTTCTTATTCTTAGCCTCTAATGATTTGGGATAGGAACATTTCAAACTGTAGGAAAAGTGAAACACTTTAAAATGTTTGGCAAAGAATATTCCCACATATACCCCCCCCCCCCGCTCCCTAGCAAGTCGTTATTAGTTCCTAAACGCTCCAATTAGGTAATATGGAGTGTTTTTATATTAAAATAGGAGAGGGCTAAGACTTCACGGGGAGTCTCATCAGAGAGAAGGATGCACTCACTTTCTCCTCACCAAGTGCGAAGAAAAAGAAAAATAGAGATTAGGTACAACAAGTACCTGAAAAAAGGACAGGCCACCTGCTATCAAATGAAAATAAAGGTTGAAAAAAAGAACTAAAAATAAAAACGATAAGAAAAGGTTTATTGGTTGTAGTAATTCTGTGCCTGGCCCCACTTATATTACAATTTCACCTACCTAAATCATATATTCCCTCAAAACCGAATACATTCTTCAAGAAAGAGATACACTGCTTAGTTAACTGCGGGGGCTTATTGCCAATAATGATGAAAACTCGTTTGCTGAATTTTTTGGGGGGGTATTAACGATGATTTTATTTCCCTTTAGAAAAAAAAACTACATTAATTTCTCGACAATCTAATACAATTTTCTGCCCCCTGTCAACGAGACACAACTACTAAGGGCATTGCCCTATAAGGAGTAGCCAACAAGGAGAAAAAAACAAAAACAACTGAATTAACCGACCAAAGCCTGTCACTCACCAACTGCAGGGGTCATGTGTGGGGCGTGGGAAAGCGGGGGATTTGGGGGGCCGGCGGCGGGAGGAGGCGCCGGCGAGACCCTCATGCCCACCGGCGTCTGCTGTGGTGTGTGGTGGTGGTGGTGATGGTGTTGGCCGGCAGTCCCTGGTGTGGACGGTCGAGGAGGATGCAGGTGTGGATGAGCGTGATGGGGTTGCGAGGGGTGCTTCTGCTGATGGGCGTAGAAGGGGGGCGCGACCACACTGCCGCCTCCCTCATGGCCCGGCCCAGCCGCCTCCTGAAAAAATACACTAAGTTAGCAACTGAAATAAACTCAGAGAGGGGGTCGCTGCCATAACCGGGGTACCCGACTGACATTGGACCAGAAAAACAATAGAGCCCCCAAACTAAAAGAGAACAAAGAATTGGGACCCAATAACTAAAGAGCACAAAATGGCATAGTACAGGGTGTCAAGAGGAAGAACGAAAATCGTAAACAAATTTATGAATATATGGTGGTCGCTAAAAGTGGCCAACAGGGACAGTTTCCTTTTTCTTAGTAAAGGAAATACAATACGAAGGTATACTGATTTAAGCACCCATCCCTCCTTTACCACTACTTAGGATGTCAAAAAATCGAATGATTCTTCGATCTTTGCCTTAAAGATTCGCTAAATTATAAGTTCTTGAATTTCAAGGCCGCGTTTAAGACACTAAAAATTAAGGATTAGGTTACCTAATTTCTGCAAGAGCAGACTCACAAAAGATCGGTGCATACGAGTCGAGTTCGCGATTGTTGACCGACATAAATAGATCAACGATCAATTAAAAGTTGCAATCACCGAACGATATTTGAACATTTAGGTACGGTCGGTAATGGTGAAACAACCAGTACGACTTGCAAAACAGACACATGGTGCCATGGAAAGTATTCGTGGTAAAGGTGGAAAACTTGCCAATACCCCCATCCCCCCCCCCACACAGACACACTCCAGGTCATCTTGATCGATATCATAGCTAAGATTCCGGTTCAATTTTGGGGGAAAGAAGGGCACTCGATGATAAGAGCAAACAGACGGTCTGGATTCGGACGCAATATGGCTACTGGACAAACAAAACAAAGCAGACAGACGGATAGTCCATACAACAAGCATCGGCGTAGCAGACCCTTCTTCGTCCCCCGCCTTCGCCCGCGGTCAATCCCAAACAGGGGAAAGTGGGCTCACAAGAAATAGGGGAGGGTTAGGAAAGCGGCGCACGCGGGGGGGATGGGGTAGGGGTGTGCGTACTACTACGAGTTGTAAGCACGGCGGTAGAGAAAAGATCATCAAAGCGAGATAAAGTTATTTATTGACTATGCTAGAAGGGCGTAAGCGGTCGAGCGGGGAGGACGCCTTTCAGTGCAGTCATCATTCCGTCGATCGCTTACCCTCTTCCCACAACGTTTCTTCATCTCCCTAATGTCTGTGTGCATGCGAATGGACGGACACACACACACACATATAAAAGACCCTTCGAAATACACACTCGCTCGTCATTTAGTTTTTTCCCATTCTCGTCACTCCTTTGCCTCTAAAAACAACGACTGCCATATTTCCTCACCGCTATTTTTTGTGCAAGAAGATTTGCTTACGACCAAACTAGCATTGGTTAGCTATCAGAGAGCGCTCATAAGCTGAGGCATAATGTAGGGTAGACAAATATATGGAATTTTTTTTTTTTGCAAAGCTCCTTCCTCCCTTGAGCCACTGACCTAGTCACTCTTCGCTATTTCGCGCCCCTCCCCGCTTCCCACTTCTCCTCTTGCCCTCGTCTTATCAAATTGAGTGGAAATTATCAAGGTCAAGGTTTTAATGCAAAAGGGAAGGTTGGAGGGAGGTTGAGGGGGTGAAAATAAAGCAGGGCGTTGCGAACGCCACTCTGACCTTGACAAGTAACCAAGAGTCAGGAGTCAGTCTTCCTCCATTCGGTCCATATAACTCCATGAGAACACCGCCCAGGGTCCTGTCCTGATAATCAGTACCCGAGGACGTAGTCAATAGCTCACCGCAGAACCTCCATTTTCTTCCCTTGCCATTATAACAAAAAAAAACGGCGAAGAAACAATGACCTTTCCTCGCCCCCCCCCCGTTCGCCTCGGATGCGACGGGTCCATAAAAGGGGCCAATATGAGACTCCTTCCATGCAACCAAATGGATCCATTTAAAGATTTCACCCCTCATTCCCTAGACGGTAAGATGCTCCATTTGCACTAAGACCCCTCCCCCCCGCCTCCTATTCTTAAAATGAAACTTCACCACCTTCACATACCATTTGAGCTGACCGTTTACTCGGCAGGTCATTCCGAGGGTTCGTTCATCTCAGGGCGACATGGACGAATGGTGGGGAAAGGTTCCGATACTCCCCTTCCCTTGTCCTCCGTGGGATGCAATACAAGTTAAAAACTATCACAGGTATTGTGTACATCCCGCACACCCTGCCTTTTACGAGGAGAAATGCGAAACAAATGGGCGAGGGAATGAAATCCCCGCCAACTTTAGTAGTTAAGACAAAGTGATTCAAATCAAGAATAGACATTCTAGCGAGTGGTGGCGAAGGTTTTCTAAGCATTCTCGATCTAGTTCCTTTCACGCAACTTCTTTTTTTTCTAAACGAAGTTATTTCTTTACTTGTCTATGCTTTCATCAGAGGGAAAATCTTAAAGGAAACCACTTGACTTATATTTCATAGAGCCAATATTGCACCCACCCCCTCGACTAAGGAAAAAATTGTCTCGAACAATATACCTCACAGAAACTACGTAAACAAAAGGAAGTTAAGTCTCCATAACTAGACTGCTCGCTAACAGCTCTTCTAAAGTAAACCGATGAATTCTAAAAGGGGAAACAACTTTGACCAATCAAAAAAACACGATCAATCCATTCAACAAAGATTACTTTTGTTTTCATTTGGCCTTCGAGGTGTATGTAGATACTAACATTCAGTTACCCCTGGAATTTCAAATGCAACTTGGATCATTCATGCACACACACACACACAAACACGCTAGAGCTCGCTGTAAATGACGAGATGATAAAGTATAAACATTTCGATTCAGCTAATATTCCTTATGATCATAAAATGAAGTGTAAGATGGACCAATTAAGCTCATTCAAATATGACTATCAAACGGATGTTGACAAGCTGTCTGGCAACACCATGAAACATACAAACGAACAAATCATAAACAATGCAGCGATACAAAAAAAAATAACGCACATAAAGAAACTGGCACAACCTTCCCACTTTGTTCGACCTTTGGGGCCAATTAAAATCAACCACTACCGACCGCCGTGATTGCCGAGGGGGGGGGGGGGAAGACGTATGCGAAAACAATACAAGATGAGCGAGAGACGAAGGACGATGTACTATCGCCGCGATGACAGGTTAAAGAGTTCGCGATAATGAACGAGATAGTCACAAAAAGCCAATAAAAACAACAGTTCAGCTAAGGCGCCTACTCATTATCGGCCTCAGTAAACAAATACATTTCATGACGTAACGTCTCAAATTTTGAGTTATAGACGACAAATAAAATCAAGGGGGGGAGTGAAGAAGAAGAGAGTTTGGGGGAAAGGAAGCTCATACGAGGAAATGAGTAAAGTTTGAAATACGAGCAAAGTTGGTGGCGAAGCAATTACCTGAAGGGAAGGGTGGCACGCACGCAAGGCCAACGGGCACGCGCGCGCTGCAAGAAGAGGGAGAAAGAGTTCAACAACAAAAGGCCCTTTAATTATCATTCATGCACACTCTCGACGAAGCCAACATTTGCATAGCAATAAGGGCAGACGAGAAAACTTCGAACCGAATGTGCGTATCCTTTAAAAAATGGTCCGGCAAAGGCGCGCCACCATCTTATGTAAGCTCATGGGGCGGGCTAATCAATCAGCTGGCGATAACGGCGTTGGCTTCGCCTTTTTATTACACTCCCCCGCTTTCCCTTCTCATCCCCCAAATCCGATGAATGAATCAACTCCACCCCCCTTTCCCAGAGGGATACTCTGTTAGAATATATTTACGGTATAGATTGCTTTCCTGAATGGCAAGCGAAAGCCCAAAGCTACGGCGACAGGTGCCGATGTCGGAGCCACCGCGAATTTGTCGGTTTGGGGCAAGGTTTTTTACTGGCTTGCATCGGTTTTGGGAGGCCTCAGTGGAGACACGAGTTTAATATGGGATCCGAAACCACTGATTGTTACATATTGCAAATGAGGCAGTTGAACAGAGTCTGGACCAGATCTGATGTGGTTAACTAAAAAACAGATACTTATACTTAGATAGGCATTACAAACGCTCCCGAACCTCGAATGAATAAGGGGTGCTGAGAAAGACATTTCAACACCTTTGATGTTTTTCAAAATGCTAGCCTGCACGTTACCATGGACGGAGAGAGGGTCCCTACATAAGTGCTTTGCAATTTGACCTTCATTTAAGTATTTTTTTCATTCGTCTACTCGGTAGTTTTTATCTAGTGAGGGCCAAGAGCGATATCATCACCGTCATAGTCACTTAATATCCATGTACCCTAGCTTCGTACGATATTCAGAGCTCGAGGAGCGGGAGACAGATTACGTGGGCATACCGCAGCAAGGAGACCATTATCGACCTCAATAGATGCTTCAACACCTCCAAAGTCGGCTCTGAAAGAGGTTGCAGAGTCGCTTTCACCCGACGATGACTCAAAGGTAGAGAAGGCTGGCTCCGTCCAAGGCCCGAACACGGCGCGGAAACAGAGTCCCGCTGCTATCGCGAAACATCTCTTTCTTTCTTTTTTCTCTCTCTCTCTCTCACGCGACAGCAACCGACCTTGCAACGAAACTATCTTGGAGGGATATCACAAAAATGCATGCTTCCAAACTTAAATTAGGGGTGCTAGAAAAAATGAGGGATGGTAAACGTTAACTCCTCTTTCATTATTAGTTGTTACCGACACACACACACACTTACCGAGCTACCAAAATTCTGAAGAATAAATTCGACTAATGTCCCTAAATTATATCGACCACATGAAATAAGCAGAATTGGCTTCCAAAGACCAGACACGGTGAGATGGTGCGGAGGAGGGGGGGCGTGCATGGTCACAAAGCACAACGAAAAATCACGCTCAGTATCCAAAGCGTGTTCTAATTATATAAAACGTCAAGTTCAGGTAGCAGGGATGACGAGGAGCCTTACACATCCACACTTCCACGGCGAGAATTTTGACGATCTGTTTAAACTCGCTCCTTCCTTTCTCCACAAAAGCCTCAAAATGCGATCGATGTGTCTGTGGCTCGGCCCTTGGCGATTCAAACCTCACCAGAAAAACAAGCGAGGTGGTAATTTGGACTCATTACAACACCCAAATTTAGACACAGTTTCATTTAATAAATACAAAAAAATATAATCTTCTTTCGAGTTGAAGAGGGTTTGAAAAAATTATGCCTTTGTCAGAATACAACGACATACAAGAAGTAAATAGGGGACCACAGCTTTATGGTAAAATGTTTTGTTCCGATTTTTTTGCTATTATGACATTGTTTCTATCTTTTGTATTCTGAGTAAAATTTTGTCAAGCTAACAATACTTTTACAACATTGCACAGTAAAACATCCAGTTCACAAAAAGTTACTCTCGAGATTTAAGATGAACCCTATTTTACGTGAAAACCAACGAGGGCATCTCGCGTAAGTTTGTAAGGATAGTTGATATAAAGCCGCAGAGCCTCCTACAGGCATTAGGACCGGGCGGGCACGCGTTCCTCCAGATGTGAGCTGCAATCATCTCACCATTTTCTTTACAGATTTCTCCTTTTAGACTTTGTGCGAGGGATGCTTTCATTGGTTTTAGGTTTAAAAAATACGCCTGATACCCTTTTGAAGGTACCCACTACCCCTTGGAAGATTAAAAAAAACTCGTACCAAAGATGCCAACCCTCAGTCTACGTGTATCAGGGTTGGCAAAAAACTTTTTTTTTCAACCAGCCCGCCCGGGTTTTATTGGGGAAAATGCGGGTTTTCTACAATTTACTAATTTCATATATTTTTTTGTATTTCCTTATTGATTCTTTACCTTTTCGAGGTGTCTTCTTGCTCTATGATCAAAAGGATTGACAAATTTGTTCACAAAACAACAGAAGCAGAGAAGAAACTTCTAGATCTACAAGTTCATTTGTCTGTAGGCCTACAGTATTCAATGAAGCTAGTTTGGTATAATTAATTACAATACTTTTCAATATAAAATCATAAATACTGGATTTTCTTTTATTCCTGATATTTTATAATGTATGTATGTACATACTGCATACTGTACATTACAGTAATACTCTGTTGCAGTCAGAAATTTGGGACTTCAGTTTATTTATGTATCAAATTAAAATATACACACTAGTACAATAATAATGGACAATAGAATAAAAAAAAGGCTAAAAACCCCGGCCCAGACGGGTAGCTTACCCGCTAACCCTGAGATGTATAAATAGTTTAACAGAACAAACTATTTAAATGTACGGCGTTTTGAATGGCCAGGTTCTTAAGAATATCTAACCTAAACTTTACCTGATCAAATTTCTATCATTCATCATCGTTTTCTCCCTACCTGGAAAACGCAAAGACATCTCCTAATAGTGCTCTGATCTGGTTCAGTGAAAAGCTTTAATGCATGAATAGTAGCATCACCATTACGCAAATTATGCATGCCTGCATTACTCTCA
This sequence comes from Ceratothoa steindachneri, assembly GCA_963969495.1. NCBI lineage: Eukaryota > Metazoa > Arthropoda > Malacostraca > Isopoda > Cymothoidae > Ceratothoa > Ceratothoa steindachneri. Next base: position 68,238,377 of record OZ018324.1, on the reverse strand, counting down.
AATTTAAACGTGCCAATCTACTCCCCTCTTTTAATAATAAAAAAAACCACAAACGGCACTCACTGTCCCCTCCCCCACTTATCAAGTAAGCACAAATATGTAAAGGTTAGAATTTTAAGATGAGACCAAATCGTGAGAATAAACAAAACCCAGCGATTCATAATAAAAGTTTTGTTGAAATAACACCCGCGTAGTTCCAGTAAATAACAAACCCCCTTATAGTTGCCATTTAATTGTAGCATTATTATTAATGAACAAAAACTGTTGTAATTCATTCATGGCTTGTTTTATCGGCATGGAAAGGACAAGAAAACAAAGTGAACAGAGAAGATGGGACGAGTGAAAAGCAATAAAGTCTAAGATTAGTCTCACAAACCTCACCAATCTTAAACACTGGGGCGCAGGGTGGAAGGCCTATTTCAATTCCACATGAAAAATCAAGAAAAGGCATTAAAATGTACAAACTTTAAAAAATCTGTGAACTGAGCGCGCGCTCGCGCATGTGGAGTGGGGGTCGGTTGAAGGCAAGAAAGCATGGACCACGCGCACATTATAACAAGACAAAGCGTCGATCGCGACAGGAGGTTTTTAAACTAATTATTCGATCACTAAATCCTATTTTACCCCTCGAGAAAAAGAAAATTACAAATTCCGAAAGCTGGCAATCAACTGCGGGGAAATAGTGGCAGAATGGAGGTACTTTCGTGTAACTTCACCAAAGCCAAGACTTGGCATTACACTTGCTGATGTCCAATCTTTGCTCCAACTGCCAAGAAGGGATAAAGTAACCTCTACCACTTAACACACCCTCAAAGATCTAAACACCGATAACTACGCACTTCTTCCTTTACCAAAAAAAGGATCTACCTTGATTGCGGAATCAGGGGGAACAGGCAATTCAAGAGTTGCGCGCCAGCTCGGTCCTCCTATCTACCTTCCACATATTTTCACTTCACTTTTGTTTACTAAAACTTTCCGTTAGAAATTCCAAAAATATATCTTCTTTTTTTTTTAAATGTCATTACTCTCTTTTGGCTGAGAGACTATATGGATATTCCCCATAATTTCATTTACTCAAACTTTACCACTTTGACCGCTTTCGAAAAGTTTTCTGACGATGGACCATATTTTTAATCAAATACTACAAAGATCATTTTACAGTGGCGGCAACAAAAAAAGTGACATGTGACAATTCGGGGAAAATAAAACAGAAAAATGTAACTTACATATTTTATTATGAATATTTCATGAAAGTTATTACTTGGTCATGTTGCCCTTGCACTTGATGACCATCCTGAGTCGATTGGGCATTGATTCAGTGAGGTTTGCGAAGTAGGTGGGGTCGATCGTAACCCAGATCTGCTTCAGTGATTCTATCAGGTCCTTGATGCTGCTGGGTGCTGTCTCTTGAAATTTGGATTTCATCAGATTCCAAGCATTCTCAATAGGATTTAGGTCCAGGAAATTACCAGGCCACTCCAAAACACTAATATTATTATCATTGAAGAACCTTTTTACTAACTGGGACCTGTGAGCAGGGGCACCATCATACATGAAAAATTCACACTGATGAATTTCCCAAAATGGCAGCATGTGCTGCCTCAAAACTTCAAAATAGTTAGTCCCCCTCATGGCTACATTCTTGGCAAGGAAGTACAGACCTCCTCTGCCCCTTTTTCCACTAAAGGCACCCCACACCATCACACTATCAGGGTGCTTCACAGTTTTCACGGTATATTTCGGGTCATCCCGAGACACAGTGCTGGGACGACGCACGATCTTTGACTCTCCTCTGACCAGCCTAAAGGTGCTCTCATCACTGAACATGACCTTCTTCCAATGGGCAGCTGTCCAATGTTTATAGGTCTTGCAAAAATTGAGCCTTTCCATCTTCATAGCCTTGGTAAGAAGTGGCTTCTTGGCAGCGCGGCGAGACGGTAGGCCTAAGTCCTTCTGTAAGCGATGACTGATGGTCCTGAGGGCAACGTTCTGGAGGAGGTCTGGGTGTTTTTTCTTGATTGAAGCGGAGGTTACAGAAGGGTCTGACATCACTTTACGCCTTAGGATATTATCAGTCCTTGGAGATGTCTTCCTAGCTGCACCAATGCCCTCCTTCCTCTTTGGTATGGTACCTGGTGGCAATAACTCAGCTGCACGTTTTAGGCGATGAATCGTATTTTTGAGGTTACTAAATCTGCTGCTACATCAATAAAAGACTTTTCCTGCTCTAATAGGGTCAAGGCACGGCTTTTCTCTGTCATAGAAAGCTTTTTCCACCCCATTGTATCCACTTGCACAGAAGTTATAGCACGTCAAATGTAGGCACGAATGCAGATAATCAGCACGCTGGAGTGCCATATACTAAAACCTCGTTGTACGAGCTCAAACGAGACACTGAGTTCCAATAGAGCGCAGTTCTGTTGTCTTAGCCCAGGAGAGTCATCCACTTGCGGCATAAGCTCCGCACATTTTCATTGAATTGATGGCAAGTAAAATAGTGAAAGCGATTTTGTGTATCGATTTCTGTTGCCAATATTCAATGTCACTTTTTTTGTTGCCGCCACTGTACTTTGGTTTTCTGAGTTATCTTTTCATCATGAACTAACCTCTTAACTAATCTGACAATGATTTTGCCCCGTAAAGAAAAAGTAGAGCTCATGCTAGATGACACAAATCCGAATTCAGAAACCCCGACGCCTTTTGTTTGTCACAATGACCCAGTCAAATAGAGTCGGTCTCACTCGTACGGTGGAACTTCAATTCTTTAAGTGTTTCCCCCACAAAGTGAGGTGGGCGAGCAAAGAGGCCACTAAAAACTATCCACCCCTTTATGTCCTATCACGCACAGGGCCACCCATCATTTTGTCCACGTCAATATGGCTATTTAAAGCGATTGGGGGTGCTGTAGCATCTAACCTAGTCAGGGTTCATTCGTGGGCAGAAGCCCCCAAGAAAGGAACTTCAAACATAAATACTTTTTTTTCAAGAGGGGAGGAGAGGGGGTGTAAAGCGATGAGAACATTTCACTAAATTGATAAAGGTCGGTTTTTCATATTAGGCCATGCTTTTCGTGGCACTAAAGAATGAAGAAAATAAACGGGTTAAAAGGGAAAACAACCATAGACATAAAGAGGACAAGTTCATACAAAGAGCACACACTCAAAAGTAGCCAACCACTGAAGAAGCGAGTTGTGAGAGCATATCCAGAATGGCGCAAATAAGGGGCATTTTGCTCGACTCCCTTTCTATGTGCCTTGGATCTCTCGTTTCTTGTCTGCCCAAGTGGGCAGTTGCCAGATAGGCTCCTATAATAAAATAATAATAAAAAAAATCTCGTTTCTTGTCTGTATGTTTAATCTAAGTCGAAGTCTATGGTACTAAGTCAACCACTTTCCCTATTACTAGTTGTGTTCTTCCCCTGCCCTTTTCCTCCTATTCATCAATGACCTCCTTCATATCGCTTCATGTATATGTATTCGTTTTCTTTATTATAATCTTTTGCACGCTCTCATTTTCGCCAAAGCTGGCCTGATGCTATTAATGTGATCTAGACGTCTCTCTAGTTGAGGCAGACGAAAATTTGTGCGTTTCAATACTTTCAAGACAAACTTCATTCCTATCTGTCTATCCAATACTCCCCATGACTTTCTAGTAATGTTTGATAACAATGGAAGTGAACATTTTGGGTTTAAAAATTACTAGTAGAATGTCCTTGGTGGATCATATTGCTAGTCTGGCTGTCTGCCTGTAAAAACTGGTTATACTCTTCAGATGAAGTAGCTACTTCTCTGAGCAGATTCTCCGGATCTATGTGAAACATTCTTCCGGAAGTATATGGATTATTGTTCCCTGTCTGGGGTGGGTCATCTTTCACTTCTCTCTCTGATAGAGTTGAATCAAAGAACTTTTATTATCTCATCAACAACCGTCTTCTCACTCCAAATTACAGCAAGGATGATGCACTCCTTATTTTACATTAGGTACTATTTGGAACTATGTTCTACTGAATTACACGAATATATGCCATCTCCATTCTCCCGCCCAGGCAATACCCACCAAACTCCCCATTTACATGATTACTGTGTAAAAAGTGAACTTTATGATAAACCAACTGATAATTCCTACACACAGTTTGTCCTGAATCTTATAAACTACCTCTGTTTAAGAGGCAGGTCTGAGGAGACTAGCTTATTAACACTTATCTTTGTTGTTTTTCTATTTTTGTTTAGTTTCCATTTTCAGTTTGATTTGAGCATCTCGCTTGGTCGTGTCTTTGCGGAATTAAAAAAAAATAACGATAGACTCATTCAGAAATTAAAAAATGGAAAAGATTAAGTTATATCAATGAAAAGAAATAAGACAACTTAACCCCCCCCCCTCGGCGAACAAAATATATAAGCCACTCAAACATATAAGCCCTTGCCCGTTCCTCAGAAAGAACCCAAACAAATTCCAGAGAGAACGAAACGTCGTGGCATATTGCCTTGCTCCGAATCTCTAAATTCGAGCACGGTACAGAGCTTCTTAACCTAAACCTTGGCCAAACGCTAATTAGTCCTGAAATTTAATTGCAGGAAAGGTACTCAAAATTAAGTCGATTTAGGGGCCAGACATGACAAATAAACCTTCGCCCGCGCGGAAGATGACCGCAAAGCACATGAACCACGTCCTCCATTAACCCCATTAATTTTCATCCGGCGACAGAGTCGGCTCCGCTATAGACGATTCCAATTATCTTTCAGCCTTTATTTGAAAAGTGAGTAATCACACCACCGCAAGACGGCAATAACCCCTGCCTCAAGATGTAGAAAGGGATTCGTAAAACTTTAGACCAAAACACCAATAATAATTATCTATTTCGCCTTTATTCAACCAAGCAAAAGTTGCAACTAAATGACGCGATAATGATTCGAGCTTTGTGTTCCGAATTTGTTCCTGGAAGCTTTGAGGGGCCTGAAGGGGTTCACTATTGACCTAGTTTTGTTCCTGAAAGCTTGGAGGGGTGGTTTGCTACTGTTTTCTACTTGTTCCTGAAAGCTTGGAGGGGTGGTTTGCTATTGCTTTCTACTTGTTCCTGGAAGCTTGGATGGGCCTGGAGGGGTTCGCTATTGCCCTCGTTTTGTTCCTGAAAGCTTGGAGGGGTGGTTTACCACTGGTTTCTACTTGTTCTGAAAGTTTGGAGGGGTGGTTTGCCACTGCTTTCTACTTGTTCCTGAAAGATTGGAGGGGTGGTTTGCTACTGCTTTCTACTTGTTCCTGAAAGCTTGGAGGGGTGGTTTACCACTGCTTTCTACTTGTTCCTGAAAGCTTGGAGGGGTGGTTTGCTACTGCTTTCTAGTTGTTCCTGGAATCTTTGATGGGTCTGAAGGGGTTTACTACTACCTTTTTTCGTGTCATTTTTTAAAAATATTCTTATTCCTTCAGCCTACCCCTTTATTTTTTTATACCCAGGCATGGGGGTGCCTCATGAAGACTTGGTATATATGGTAAATTGAGGAGCAGCACGCACTCCCGTCTCCAGTGCCCTTGGCAGCCCCAACTATATTGAAACTACCTTAACGTTATTCCTTGTATGAATTTCCATTTTCTTGGCCGGCAGTTAATATCACAGGTTAGTCGCTGACCAGCTTTCATCGCTTCATCCCTGGTTACGCCTCCCTCTTGGCTCAGGTTGTGTGGTTCTTCTTTCTTTCTTTTTAAATATACCTGGTCTTTCCACCAACCTTTTGCTCCTACTGAACCCCAGCCCATCTTCCTTGTTATATATCCATTTATGCACCCACAAGAGGATGCCAGGTGAAGCACGAACAACCTTGCAGCGTTGTCATCTAGAGAATTGTGCATACGGGGAGATATTCTGCTCTATATCTCCCGCACAGTTCCACTTCCCTTTTTTTTCTTTACAGATTTGGCCCAGCGAACTTTCTGCGGGATACGTCCTCGTTGCTATTTCGCTTTAAATAAGATGGGGGGGAGGCGCAATCACCAACTCGAATCAGTACAATGACTAACATGCTGAACTCCTAGTCACAAATCTCAGTTTGATGAGTCGACAAAAGCCAAGGAACGGCCAACATGCGAAGTCATGGACGCTTAGCAGAAAAATACAAACTAAAAACATTTCGGAGAAGCACATTAGTGAATAAGGATGCCAAAGGCCATATATTTATTAGGGCCCAGAATCGGAAGTCTAAAACATCTTTCGTTAGCATTCATGAGTGTGTGTAATAGAATTATGGACTGACGAATTCACCGAGGCCAGTTTCAAACGCATATCATGTCACAATTTAAGAAAAACATATTTACATCTCAAGTATAAATCGAATATAAAGATTATAATCTTAAGATCCTCCATAGTTACGAACCCAGCGACACTTAACGAAACTACATTCAAATGTTTACATATTAACTTTTCATTCAAGTCGAGGGTTATGGCCCTTAAAAGAATCCTCGCTTTCATTGGTAGCCAGGATCATTCGCAATCTTTTTTTTAGGACAAAGTCAATTTTCGGGACTATTTACACTCCACTCTGTTCGCAACTGTCTTGAACTAGCTACCAGTTCTGTTGCAAGATGGGAGAATGAAATAAGCAAAAGAAAAGAGAATAGAATGAACAAAAATAGTGGGAAAGTAAGGTTGGCAATGGAAAGTTCACTTAGTTTCCAGGAACAAATTCGTACGGAGAAAAGAAAGCGCAGATATATTTTGAAAAAAGTATACGAGTGTGACTCAAAAAGAAATTTTCGCTCAATTGAGTGAAACAACGAATGAAAATGTTGCACATAGGATTAACAGGAAGAGTGCAACAGTTAAGATTGCCAAGTTGATGCGATTCGTCAGTCTTAAATACTGGTTCTTAGGGATGAACATAAAAAGCTTGAGCAGTGCTAATTTCAACAGAAAGTCGCTGACGAAACACCACACGCCGTGAATCTTTATGCCACACAAGAAGTGGCTTGGCTCTCAATGAGACTGATGGCCGACGGTGCCAACTGGGCGGCCGCAAATAAGTAGACCACGGCAACACTCAACCATCCCCCACAACCACGCTCAAGAGAGAGATTTATGTATTGAGAAGGGGGGGTGGGGGTAACCTAATAGTGACCTAACCACATTGGTGCGGTGTCACATCACACTAGTGAAGCAGTGACCGTGGATACGTCTCTTGCCCGCCACCTTTTTACTCGTGCGAAACATCATTTAACTACCACCGTTCAAAAGCCCCCCCGCCCCCACCTTACCTCAAATCTAGGAAATATGCATGGGAACTCCAACATAAGATGTCCTTTCAAAAGTGGCAAAATCTGTACTGCAAAACTCGCCACCACAACCCTAACCTAAGCGGTAGGTAGGAAGTATGGGAAGGAAACATTCCCACTTTCCACCCACGAAGTGCTCGATAATGGCCAATCATTTATTGTCTGCCTTTCCTTAAAAATCCTAAATAAGCGTCTTAGCGAGCTTGAAGGCGGAATAATGCGATTTGCAAACCAATTTCATGCGTGTTAGTCATCTCCGCTGACTATGACGCCACGACGAAATTTTATGTTCGTAATTCAGTCCCAGTGTTAATTTTTGTAGGTGCATTTTTCTGTAGGATTAAAATGCCACATCCTGGTACCCTTAATATTTTATCTACGCCTATTCATTTAATTCACTTTTCTTCTGTTTAACCACTTCCACCTTTGTTCATTTTTATTAATTCAAGTTGTATCGAACACACACGGCGTGGACAGAATGAAGATTATTATTCGTCCAATTCTCGCGACGTCGGGATGCAATAAGAGCGGACCACACCATTCGACAGGTCCAATGAATGAATGAGTTTCGAAATCACACACCCGAGGGAATATTACAATTCAACTTTCGATCAAATGACAAAAATGATGTGCCCTCCGATCCATGAGGGGTTCGGCCAATTAAAACACGAAGTATTTAAGTTATTCACTTGAAACTAAGAATAAAAAATTGGGACGTCTGGTTGTTAAGATTAGAGCAAGCGAAATTGTGTGTAAGATAGATAACCATCCGGGTTATCTTACCAGCAGCAAGCCTCCAACTATAGCGAATAGAACGAGGGCGATGGCGGGAAATAGTAGATGAGTGTATGTGGGAGGAAAGGCCTCTGAAGATGGCAAGGGAAGCCATGCCACGTGTGATAAGGGGCCAGCCACACGCGTTTGCGGCAAGCGGGGTAGTTGGAACCGACCATTCCGTATCTCAAATGGACGGGCAAAGTAAATAAATGAGGAGAAAGTAATCTTATTATGAACGCCACTCTTATTTAAGGCGAGTAATAAAGCGACAAAGACAACAGGTGGTTGTCAGAAAGGAACGGGGGAAAACTGGGGGAACGGGAGCAAGCATGTCTCCATCCACACACATCACTCTTCTGCAGGCATACCCCCACCCCCTTTATAGTTTCCAATCTCAGGAAGGTCGTTGAGAAAATCCCCCTCCCCGCCGCCTTTGAGGGAACTCGCCAATCAGTCGAAACAAGAAGGAGGGTGTGAATGTTTTGGGAAAAATAGGTAGGAGGGCGGGGGGAGGACGAGGGCAAGTACGAGGCGAGGCTAGGCTTTGCTTTGGGAAGCTGTCGCTATTCGTGCTTCGGCAGAGTGAGATCAAGTCCAACTAACTGACACAATATCTCGCCTATAACGTCACTGGCGTCGCCTTATCGACACTTCGATCAAAGCATTCCCCGCCTTAATCGCAGTGCAAATAAGACTATGTTAATTTTTCAAAAAGGCTGAAGTTGTAGGAAATGAAATGGCACGCAAAGCAACACTCACCTTACCTGGTAGGTAGGGCCTCCTAAAGCGGGAAATACTACCATTAGAAAGCCAAAATGAATTTGATGCGACAAACACAAATCTAACAGAGTTAAGCCAAACTATGAACTAATTAAAAATGCACTTCCAATGACTTAAAAAATACACAATTCATAGTAAAAAGAATAGCAAGAAATTTCAAATTAGATATATATGAGGTAGAGGTGGGTAAGAGCCTGCGGCCGCTAACCCTAAATCCTTTTCCAAAAGGGAGGCGACAAAGCAAGTCGTGCGAATATCAACAACGACGAGGGAGACTGCTAGTAATGAAAGGAACAAATCCCTCACTTCTGCTCCGCCCAGCGAGGGCGAGACGGCAATTTCTACCTCGACTCGGCCCAAACAAGTGTCAAGAACGGGAGGCAGCATACACAATCCTCCAGTTCGTAAGTGTCGCATCAACTCGCCGCGCTCAGGTTCTCTTTCGAGAGAGAACAACCACCCAACAATCGTCTTTAGTCATCATGAAACAAGAGAAGCTCAAGAGTGACGGCGCCTTCTCACTCCTGCAAGCCTCGAATATTCTACTCCAGCCTTATTCCTTCCACACGTTTGCATTTCCACCAAGTTTAGCACTTTTTTCTATGAAGTCTAAAAACTACCTGGTGAAACTACATACTCTCCTTTGATTTTAAGGGAGTGAGGGATTATTTTCAAAAATCGCTGCCTGCAAATGGAATTTCTCGTCAATTTACGCAACTTGATTGAACAAGAGTGTAATGCATAGGTACGTGAAAGACAAGTAAGAGTTACTTACCTATACTCCTGGAAGGCGGTGCATTGTCACAATGGGTAAAAAGGCAAGGCCCAAATTCTCAGGGCTACCGTCCATCAGTTTAAATATACCGCCCAGATGTCCATGCCGAAAAAACATGGAAGTACGCTCTGGCGTCAGGGGATGGGGGGAGCTAAGCGGAGGAGTAGGTGACCTACCCCAAAGAGGCTCCAAATGTCAAATAAAATAGATGATGCCAGCTCGTCCACGAATCCGCGGTAGATTGCTGGGACATTCAACAAGAATGTACCGAACAGTCTGGCTTCAACGCAATCGTCACAGTAAGGTGCAGGGAAGTGCTCCACCAAATAGCAGGGTGTCCCGCGAGTGTGGCCAATTCAAAGATGAAGAAAGCGACCCAAAGCCGCCCCGGCATTGGTGTATTACCCAGGGGAACAGTCGCGGCAATTTCTAAGGTTGTCTCTCATCTTCTTTGCCAAGCAACCGGGATGGATGACCTGATTCCTACCATGGAGTCATTATGAGGAAGAGCAAAACGCTGGCCTGGCCGCCCAGTCCTCGCGGACGATACCATATCAAAAGATAACCCATTGGATTATTCTACAGCATAACCCACTTAAAACGCGGATGAGTCTCGTTTAGTAATCCACGACAGACCATTGACACCCAATGGTAGCACGTATCCTTACTTCCCCACCTGGAGACAGGCACGATGCCCACTCAGGTTCAAATGTAGCGTGTCAGCTGGCACCCATCCTTCTTAAAGGCACAGCGGCTCAGGTCCGCAACTTCATGAAAGCTCTCGGATTTATGAGTCCAAAGAAACAAGAGAAAACCCGAGATTGTTAAAATTCATTTTACATAAATAAGTCTTTTGGTTGGTTTGTTCTTCCCCTCGAATTTAAAGCGCAATAGCAACGGAGTTGTAGCACTCCAACTTTGTGAGATATAAGTAAAGTAGTGAAGTTAGAACTACAGCCAAGGGGGAGGAGTGAATCCCCCTTTTCCCAGCCCAACGCTCGCAGGGATGATTCAATGAAATATGTTCAACGACTAGCCTACGATATTAGCCACTGACCAAGAACATGGATGAGAGGAGGTTTTTAAAGAAAGTGCAGAAAAAAAGGAAATATCAAGAAGGAATAAAGCTCGAGTAGTTTCAATCTAGTTCGAGAGTCGGAAGGGCATGGCGCCTTTCCAGGTACTAGGCCTACATTCCCCTCCCCAACTTGGCGGGGACAAAGGCATTTGAAAAAGACTCGTGAGCAAACTGGTAAAGTTACAGCAGGAGAAAATGTGAGGGATGTGGTCGAATAGGCGACACAAAGTACACAACAATATGGTGCGTACTTTTCCAATCGAAGACAATTCGCCTTACGAAGTACGATTCCTGAGATGAACACAAGGAATGAGAGCGTGCGTATGTCTGTGTGAAAAGGTAGAGACCAAAGGAAAGCCATCGTTTGCTCCTCAAAAATATCAAACTGCCAACAGCATCCTCCCGCCGTGGACTAATAACAATAAAATCGGGGGAAATAGATATGATGAGCGAGGCTAAGATTCCTACTAAAAGTATGAAAGAAAACTGCCGCCGGGAACAAGCACTACAAACATACTCACATCCCCCGGGACGTCATTACGGAGTAAAGATATTCAGAAAAAGGCCTCACCCACCTTTTAAACTTAATGACCTGGGCATTTATCGCTCGACATAAGTAAAATGTGTGATGGCAAAAAGGTTGGAGCAGAGAGACGTTAGAAAGAATAAAATGCGAAGTAGACTTTTGAGTAAATAAGGCAATTTGGGACAGGTTGATTACATTCATCTCACGGGGGACATTATGATAATGCGGAGAGGTGGAGGCAAACTCGAAATGTGAGCAATAAATGAAATAGCAGCGTAAAACAAGCGAATACATTCAAAGGAAAAAATACCCATTGTTATCATGAAACATTTAAGTCCCTTTTGGACGTTCTAAGATTTTATTATATATATATATATATATATATATATATATATATATATATATATATATATATATATATATATATATATATATATACACACACACACATACACAGACACACTCGATTTACTTCTTAAAAAAGCGAAAATTGACATCATCTACATCAGAAAGTTTTTGAGACGTCGCTCGACTAGTATAGGTGAAAAGGGAACGCGTGTGAGTGTAAAACCCGATTATTCTAAAGGAGACTACCTGGACTGCTGAGACAGAGGATGCAACTCTTCAGGAACCAACCCAACGGGAAATTTAATATTAATCCCTCGTTTGAAACGGTACTAAATTTATTATGTTTTCCAGTAAGACCGTTAATAAACGAATCTGGTAGCCTTTTGCACCGGTAAATAGATATTGGGAAAATCCCAGAACTCAATGCCAACAACTCTGCACGTAAAATATCACCAGATTCGGATATAACGTAGGAGATTCGTATAAAAAAATAATCCTACCTTCATTATTGAGTTATTGGAGAAATTATAACAACTCTACACCAACATTTTAGCGTTGCAAAGGTTTGTCAGAAAAGTTCTTAACACACCGAGAACTACAGAAAAATAAATTTTAGTTTTACATTCTCTTTCGAATGATATTATTGCCAAAGTCCTCCCAAAGTTAGTTAGGGAATTATTTGGCAATAACATCATAACTATTCGGCCGATTCTAACGAAATTTGAAACCCTTATGTTGTTTTACAATCTCTTTCGAATGATATAATGCAAAGGTCCTCCTGGAATTATTGAAAGTTTTGAAGGTCGTAAGGTCATAAATCAGAATAAGAGAGAGCACGCGACTTTTGGTAAATCAGATAAAAAACTTCGTCTAAATTTGATACATTTACTAAGGTAGTTTTTTTAAATGTATCAATTAATTCGAGCAAAGCCAAGTAAACATGACAGAATTGCTCTCTCAATTCTCAACCCAATACACTTTCTAAAAACTAATCTAGACAGGGAGGAAAAAAACTTTTCAACTAAAGCTAAAAAATGTAATTACTAGGTTTTTTTCCTTCTAAATATCGCTATTTAGTTTGTACATAACGGAAAAGGATAAAATTGCCACCTCAGACTGTCACAAAAGTATAGAGTGGTTGGGGTGCTTATTTTCGCCATAGGCTTCGTTTAATTTACAATTCCTCTTTATCCTTATGAATCGAAAAGTTTAATGATACAAGCAAGCGTTAATAAACTCAGACTGACCCACCTGACTGTTATGACATACATAGCCAGCCACATAAACAAAATACACTACATACTACTCCAAATATTTACTTTGCAATTTCTTCACAAAGTGACATACACCAGCAACACACCAGATATAAACGGAGTCCCACAGAGATCCGTACCCCTACCCCTCTCTCATCTCTTCATCCACAATGCCACGAAGCAAATGACTTGCCCACAATTAGCTTGAACGCGCTACGTTACATCAATAGACCTGACCTCGCAGCAACAGAAACTGAATGACCGCATCTGCTCAAACTTTTCTCTCACACACTTCCATTTCCTCTTCACGGTGGCTCGATGTCACTCAACACAGGACTAAACTACACACAACACTAAGACCATGATGTCTACATAAACGAGTAAGTTGAACACTCACAGGCAACTAACTCCCTTTAGAACTCCAACAAATTAATCATTGACACCTACATGTAAATTTAGTAGATATACTCCGAACTAACTCGCCTATGTCAACATGGCTGGGATATCAGCTCTGGCACCCACATACATTTACGTTTTTACTTAAAACTAAAAAGTGAAAACCAACAAGGCCATCTGCGCAAGAAATTTTCCGTGAAGAGGTTCATAAAGAAAGTGACACTGTGCAGAAGGTACATGACCCAGATTTCTGAAGAGAGCGCTTGTCACGTGAAGAGGTCGGGAGAAGGCGCCGCTACAAAAGATACCCATATTTCACAATTAAGGCAGATTACCCCTGGGTGCGCTACACCTCAGCGACCCATAATAGTACACCTGTCGAACACTTGTTCACTTTAAACAAAACCTACAGATTACACGAAGATCCGGATCTCAGAATAACTAGAGCAAGAGGCAAAAATTAGGCCAGAAGGGTTCAACTTATTCCTCCATTATCTACCCGCCCCTGCGCCTTACTCCATCGAATCAAATCTTCTTCTTCGGTTGTATTAATTATCTTCAACTAAAAAAAAACAACTTGCCAGGAAGTACATACGGGGTAAATAATAAATGTGAGATTTTAGGCGAAGCTTTGTCCAAAGCAAAATGAATGACCATTTTTGTTAATCCACCCCATCATCTGTCACATTTTTTTCAGCCTTTTAGCTACTAACCAGCCCCCCATCCATTGTACAAGCAGTAGCACATATGTACGTACAAGCGAATAAAGCCAGGCAGCGGAAATTCTCGCCAATTTCGAATCCCAGACATAACGGGATTGTTTTTATAAAAGATTGAATGAGGAGAAAAAGAAAAGAAAATAAGTGTCAATTAAACCACTTTCTTTGAAACGCACCAACCAACCTCGGTCGCAATTTGGAATTAAGTATTTTGAAATTGAAATACTTCATTTTAATGATATAGCAAATTAACAGGTCTCGATCAAATCGCAAATACTTCATCGATTGCTACCAGTGAAGTTGATGGAACGAAGTAAAAACCGCAGTTTTACAGGATTCAATCCTAAAAGAGTAGCCATTAATGCGTCTTTACTTGTTTAGGAATTGAGACAAGAGACATACTCGCCCCCCTCCCCCACCAAAATATTATCCATTTTTTTTATGACACCCAGAAAGGAGTCTCGCTTCTCTCAAACATCCAAATTCGTTCAAACTTGAAAATCAAGGATATGCCTTTAATTTCTTTACCATCTCCTCTGGCGACCGCCAGCTAGCGCACAACCACTGAAATAAAAAAGCCCATCTTTAGACCAGGTCAATCTAAAAATAAACTTAAAAAGCTACCCCAAAAGAGAGGACACCGTTGAGAGACGAGGCAGCATAAAAACGAAAGCACAAAACTTTGATATTTAGATTATAAATAGGAATCATTTGATGCTTTCTATGTAATGGCTGTGAAAGGAGATGAACTTTTGTAAAATCAAATTTGACACAAAACATATTGGGGAAAAGAGGAAACGTGAGAAGATGAGCATTAGGTAAAAATATCGAAGACGGAGGAAAGAAACTCCTAAGCCACTAAAGATAATCCATGTAGAAAAATAAATACAAGTCACATGCGGAAACGGAGAAGAGACGTCAAACAAAAATGCAGTTCACTCCGTGGGTGCAGCAACCAGGCTTGATTGTAAAATGAAAACCAAAGGAGAAACATAAGATTTTAGAGAGCCTTAGAAACAAAATACAAGGCGTTCCATGGACCGTAGCCGATAAAAATATTGAATAACTAAAGTAATCTGGGAGTCGGTTCTTACGTCTACATATTTTCATTTGGTGATTTGTCTAATTAATCGCCGATCCCATCTCAACGACACCCATCGTTTTCGCTGCAAACATGCGTCATCGTCTGTATCCTCCGCACCATACCGCCACCTAACACTTCCAGAAGCGTCTATTTATTCACACATGGCGACACCCACATTACACGAGGCCACTTATTGGCATAGCCAAACTTGCTCAAGGGCCGCAAATTGTTCAAAGTCGTGCTCTGAGTGTTTGGACTTTTGATGGAATACGAAGTCATAAGTTCGCAAAAGCAGTAGGTCCTTTTAATTTCAATCTTGACTTTTTTCACTAGGTATTCTTACTATCTGTACATTTATTGTTTAATAGTGTCTAACCACTTCCTCACTCTTCACAGATTGATTGAACAGGGCCTGCTCACTCAAGTCACCCCCGGGCACATTTCAGAGAAGCAATAAGCAATATTATTTTTCACGAAAGCCAAAACGGGAGGGGAAAATAAAAACGTTCTAATATGTCACGGGGAAAGGGGCCGAAAAACCAGAACCCAATAAAATATGTCCTAATTCTGAACCATAATACACCATTGACTTAGGAAAGGAGGGGGGGGGGTGAAAAGAAACACCATATAAAGTCAGATAGTCTGAAACTATTCAGACGTGACATATTGAAAACCACCATGCACCGGATCGAAGAGGCAAGGGGATGTGGCGTATTTCAGATCTCTTTGCGATCCACTCACTCCTTACTTTAACAAGAAAACGGGTAGAGTTAAAAGGGGAGGGGGAACCAAAGAGGTCATCCCCCCACCAGAAAATAACTATCAAATTATGAGAAAAAAAATGTAGAAGAATAGCCAAACTAAACAAAAAGAATGGCAAGATCTTAAAGGAAGAGCTAACCGGGCGTGAAGAATTCGAGAACATATTAAAAATGAGAAAAAAATTCCCTAAAAATTGGGTCCGGAAGGACGTAATGGAAACCTACGATGACAGGAGACTAAATAGCATTGACACTAAAGCCGCCCCCCCCCCCTTGCGGAGCAGAAAGAAAAAACTAAATGAATTTACAGAGATGAGTGGCAGGGAAACGCCCCACTTCTGTGGGTGCTTCGAGTACTTTTTAAAGTTCCATAGGGGAAGAACGCGAAACTTGGATAATCCAACAAAGGCATGATCACTCAGTCGTGAAATAATGAGGCAAAAAGCAGAATAAATAGAGAAAAAAATAAGGGAAAATAAGAGCAATAAATCGAAGGCCATATCACAAGCCAACATTTCTAGAGTCGAGTAAGGACTTTTAACACTAGAACAGCGGAAATTTTTGGATTTAGTTTTATGCAAATAATTTTCCTGATTATGTTGAAAATTACAGGATCCGCATACATTTTTTTTTTTACATTTAGGGCAAATTTCACAAATTATATTGGCATAGTTTTCTTCTCCGGGACAATATCACGTCTGTCTCTGCAGTGTCGTCTTCACTGATTTCCTGCCAGGCGTCACTTTTTCAAAACCCGTCGCAATTCTAAAGCTAACTGTAGAAGAAAGTCGCAAGGGGTAATTTTCTTACCAGTAACTTTCCTATAGAGACCAGTTGCATTGATTCCAGCGAGGTCCAACATATTGTAGGAGAATTGAACAGGCAACCTTTATAAGCGAGCTTTTGTGCGGTATTTGCCAGCCATCTGATCATGATGATAAGCTAAGATGAATTAAGCAAGATGCGCGAATTTAAATTGGAAAAGGCGGTCATTTTGACCGCTTCGCTGTTCTAGTGTTAAAATGTCCACGAGCAAGGTCATATGTGAAGCAAGAAATTTAAAAGTAGGAACTTAACCACTAGCGGGGTATCGAGAGAGGAGCCGAGCCGTAAAACCACCCACTAAATGTTGATTTTTTAATTTAAAATGAAAGCCACCGAGGGCATCTCCTGCCAAAAGTTAGTAAACATAGATCGGTAAAGAAAGTGAAAATATGTGGGATATATGGATATCCACAGACTTTCCTATAGATTGTGGACAGGAGGGGAACTGCGGACGTTGTGAGCAGGTTGGAGCGCATAATCCTCCAGATATCCCCCGCAATCAAATGATACATCGTTGTGGGTGGAGATGTGGAAAAGAGGATCGCTCTACCCACACAAGGGCAAAGAGAGATCTGACTCAAAGATCACAAATGCCATAAGGTTCCATGCATCCTCTCGGTATAATGTACAAAGGATCAATCCCAGACTTATGAACTCTTATCACAAAGTACCAAAACGAATCTTGCAAGGGGGAAGGGCGTAGAGAGCATTCTTCGAGAAGACAATTTCACATCCCATTCATAGGACCAGACAATGGCGCAAAAAATACAACGACCAACAGTTTCAAAACTCCACCTACATGTCCAGCTGAGGAACGAAGTGAAGAGGGTGTAACTATAGGTGGTATTAAAAATATCCTGCAAGAATACTCAACGAAGAGTAAATAACATACGGGCGAAACAAGGGTAGGGATTCGGGAAGTACGGCTTCAGGGTTCGTGAAGTGGACACATTCGAATCTTGCACAGCTGCTTCAATTAATAAAAAGGAAAAGGCAAGTTGGTCGCGCGATGAACGAGGATTATGGCGAGCGATGAAGGGTGACAAGAATTGCTAGTTTTATTGGGTTTGAGGCTCCAAAATAGAGCGGGTTCTGGACAAATGTAGTCAACCTTAAACTGAGAGGATATATATATACGCCCCAGCTACGTGTTTCTCGAATACATTCAGAGAAATCCTGTTCCGCGCTACCCCCTTAAGGAACCTCGTTGCATCGGTTGAGCATAAAGGCTCTGACCAATAAAATACTGAGTAGGTCTTTACAAAGTTTACTTTAAAGTGCTCTCGTACGCACTCGCTATTCTTATTTGTCCTTCCTAATATTGCTCCTCCATTAAAAATGCCCTAGATGTATACATATTTCTTCGCAATTAAAAATAAGACCACTACAATAAGTGCATCTCGGACCCTATAGAAGAAAATCTGGAAAAAGGTACAGCCTAAATTTCACGAACCAACATTTCCATGGCTAAAATGCAGTAAAAAAAATCTTAAACAATTTTCCTCTCATGCCTCCCAAAGACCCAAGGAAGACAGACATCACCCAATAACGAATCAAAATCCGATCGCTAAAGCTGCAACCAAATAAAACCGAGCTAGAATGAAGCAAGTAATCATAACCGTTAGAATTCACTTCTTTTTTTAATCTCTAAAATTCAAGAAAAAAACCTGCCTCGCAATAAAATAAATCGGAATTCAGGCAAAATCGACCATATACTACCAAAATAAGATACCCATCTGGTTTTCAGCATTATAGGGTTTAAGATGAAAATTTGTACCTACATACAATTGTAGATATATGATATAACCTTAGCGATTAATAAGACCGCATAACATTTATTCTAAATTGAGATGGTCTCCTCAAAATAGTCCCCTGCAGCAGCTACACACCCAGGCCAACCTCTCTTTAACTTTTTAAATGGTTGAGTAGTGAAATGTGACAGGAACGAATATGGTGGGCCATCTTCTTCATTTGTTTCTTAGGCTAACTTAATAACAAATGCAAAAGAAAGAAATAGCTAGGTAGTAACAGGAATTGTTCGCGTGGGAGGGTAGGAATATAAAGGGGAAGGACGGATAAATAGACCAAATCTACTCTGACTACCTCATTTTTCTGGACCGCAGCTAACCGACACTCGCGCCGACCCGATCCAAGCTTCTTTTAGTTCACCCATCTCAAATGTTGAATAAACGAGCAAACTTACGCTCCTTGAACAGCAAATTCTTCTAAAACTTACCGATGCCGGGGAGGTCACATAGGTCTAAACAGCCTAAAAATACCCAGCCCCAAGACCTCCTTTGAGACATTGGGAGACACCACGAGGTAAAAATAGCTATATTTTCCAAAATTTCTTTACTAATCGAAAGATGATTGTCGAAAATCTCAGTTCCTTGTACCTGTACAATAAGAGGCCGCGAATACTTAACGGGGCTTACAAACGAGAATAAAAAAATGCATAACTTCTCTGATATTTAAAAACAAGGAAGTCAAGGACTTTATTTCCGGATGAAGGTTGCTTAAAAGAGATCAGTAAGTAAATAAGTGAAATTTACAGAGAAAAGCTAGACTACTTCAAATGTTATACCTGCCCCATTTTCCAACTAAGGGATATCCCTGTACGAAGGAATCCGACCTCCAAATATCGAGTATCATACAAAAATACCAAAATGGATGGAATAGGGAATTGATGCTGACCAGTCACTAGGGGGAAGGGGGATTTATTAATTGGACAATATAAGGTTCATGGATGACGAGCAACAAGGGTCTCTATCAAAAGGACATCCGAGTGAATCGCCACCCCCAACAACCCTACATAAACTACATCCAAAGGATAGTGTACATAAGATCGTTTTGGAGTTATTTATCACCATTCAAGGCGAAGCAAAAACTAAAATGCAACTAGTATAATACCAATATTAAAATATGTAAGTACAATTCAAACCCCAAGAGAAAACTCAAAAACCACAATAACCCTCCCTGTCCATATACTACAACTCAAAGAACTTTCCAAAAACAAATTAAAATTAGAACTTATTTAATACCCTCAGTCAATCTATCTATTCAATGTCTCAGATAAAGTATCATTTTTGATGCCCTCTTTGCACTGACTCTAGCAGGTTGATATGTCTAAAATGTGGGGACCATGCCCCATATACAATACTCAAGATGTGGCCTAACATAGGTAAGTTATAAAATTTAAGAATAACCTCGTTCCTCCTGTAACCAACATTTCTCTTAATGAAGCACAACATTCTATTTACTTTATTTTTTGCATCAATACACTGCTTATAAAAACGTCAGTAACATATCTATTATTACTTCTAGGTCCTTTTCATCTGTATTGAGTTCAGCCAATGCCCATCCATTCTCTCATCTCTGCCCATGTATATAACTTTGATCTTTGAAGGTTAAAAATCATCTGCCAATTCTGAGCCCAAACTAATGTTTAAGTTAATCTGCTACAAGGTCATTTATATATATATATATATATATATATATATATATATATATATATTACAAATAATAATGGACCCAGAACTGATCCCTGAGGTACACCACTGAAATGCCCCCATTGTGACTACTCCATTTAACAATACCGTCTTCTCCAATCTTTCAGCCATTCAGCTATCCAATTTAATACTCTCCCACATATCCGAATCCTTTTAAATTTATTGACCAGTATCCTATGTGAAACCGTGTCAAAGGCTGTACTAAAATCTAAGTAAATTACATCTACATTCTCTCTTTTATCCAATTGTTTTTTTTACATAATCCATAAATTCCGATAAGTTTTTAAACATTATCCACCTGTTCTAAATACCCTTTTTAACTCAATTATAATTCTTTTTATAATTTCCCTATCTACATTAATGGTCTTTAACGCCTCCTCCCCTGAACTAAAAATATCATAGTTAAGTTGTTCAGATTCTCTTCTATAAATAGGTAAGTACTGAAGCAAAATGATCATAAAGTACCTCAACTATTTCCTCATTAATTCTTTCATATTTAATAGCCCCTCTATTATTCCTGGTAGATTTGCTATTGATTTTATAATAGCTAAAGATTTTTCTTGGATCCTTATTGTTGTTCTGAGCCAAGTTAATTTCTGATATCCTTTTGCTTTTCTTAATCTTATTTATTTCATTCCTAGTCGACCTATAATTATCTAGATTCATAACAGTACCTTCTCTCTGCAATCTCTGGAATGCCCTTTGTTTCTAAGAAAAATTCCTAGCTTTCTCCCGATTACACCATAATGGCTTCATGCATTTCTTCCTATTCCACATCTTCTAAATATTCTTACCAATAAATTATACAGCTCAGTTAACCTGATTCACCATGTTTCGAAGTTTACCATAAGCCCAACTAAGAAAATATGAAGCCTTAGTAGTGTTTGTTAATGCCACAGCTTCCTCAATTCCCAAGTTGAAACGAATCATCGGCTGATGATTACTACTTTTCAATGTTTCACCGACAGTCAGTTCCTGAACCAAATGATCATGGTTTCTAAGTATTATATAGGTATCTAATATATTGGTGCACCTTGGCCCATTTAGGAATCGATTTTAAAAAAATTATCTTCGAAACATGTTTTCCTTGTCCATATAGCCTAAATTAAATAAACATACAATATAAGTGCAATATTAATAAAAAGCTAAAGGACTACACGGAATATGGCAAGATACACAATCTTATGATCTGGAACTAAGATTCTCCTAATCAGTAAATGCAAACGATGGATAATAAATTAACAAATTACTGTGAAAATGACATTCAATGAGGCCAACGCGCTCAGGAGGGAAAAAAAATTAAGATCTCTGAGTTGAGACGGGGTAGGGGATACTCCAGCAAGAAGGCTATCAATGCTTCACATGCACACATACCAGAACGCCACTTTGGGCGAGTTTCTAGGGTACTATACGTCCTTCCCTATAGAGCGGGAGAACAAAGTTTGTACTACTGAATGTCTGTTCCCTACACGACTTTGCTCCTTTATTTTGTTATCAAAAGACAAAAAAGCAACGAGATCATATCCGTCACGAAGCTTAAGGAAATAAATTCGTTAAAAGTATTTTTTAATTAGATCTGTAAAGAAAGTGAAAATGTATGGGGAAATATATAGCCGCAAATCCCTGTGCGCGATCTTCCAGATGTCAGCTGCAGCATGCTGATCTACGTTACACCTGACACGACCTAGGGGGCGAGACGCCAAAATTGAAAACTTAGAGCGTTTGGGGAATGGAGAGGACGCAACTCTCCACCTTTATCCCGGTTTGCAATGGAGGCAGGTAGATGGATCCCTGTGCAGGGTTTAACCTAAGAGTACAAATGCCATCGTTGGTTACCCCAGTAGCCTGTCTTCGCGTAAAGAGGTTCCTGACATCATAAATTTCGATCCGTGCGCTCTGGGTTGTCATATGCGAGCTGCCTCCGTGGCATCGACCGTAATTCGGAGCCTCGGACTTGAAAGGTTGGGAGACTTTTGCTCCCCGGGGCACCAGTTACGTACAGTCGTGGCTTGCTTTTTCTTCCGAAGGATATGGTTGTGCCTGGTACGACTCCTGCGGCTGACGAGGGAACAGCCGCCGAAAAATGAAAGTAACAGACTAATTTAACAAACAAAATAATAACATTTCTCCTCTCAAATTTAAAGTGCAATAACAAAAAGGGCTTATCTCGCGAGAAAATATGTAAGGAGATCTCTGCAAACAAAGTATGTGCCCCCTCCCCCTTTAAGTGTTGTCCAAAAGAAAGAAAACGATGTAACCAACTAGGGCATATGCACTAGGTAGTGCAACAGGAAAGAGAGGATGGGGGTAAATATTACAAATATAACTATAAATGTTAAGAACGATAGAATTCTAACAAAAAAAAAACGTCTACCGTAAATACTGGAGCGGGGGGGGGGGCGGACATTCTCAGCCTAAAATGTGCGAATTGTCCAAAATCGAATTATCACAATTTTTTTTAAATGGGAGATGGGACATAGGGAGGCGCGGAGCAGTTTTGAACTCTTAACATTATAAACACCGACAAATTGTGGAAATCAAACTCCTCTGGAAACTGGTAGGCATCCGAGGAGTAAAGAAAGTAACATCCCTAACCTAGTCAAAAATATAGGTATCAGCCTATAATCAATTGCCCAACCCCATTATATAAACTATCCGTTTGAATTTTATATCCCTTTATAGTCGATAAGGACAACTTATGTACAATCTGCAAAGGCTACATAGCAGCCAACTGGGCTAAAAAGCTGAGGAAATAACTACTTGGTGGGGCAAAAAAAAATCAAGCTGGCTAAAATAAAAGACAGGCCGAGTGATAAAGATGGAAACCGAGGGAGTCAAACAAAGATTTTTTTCCCTCGAATTCAAAACGCTAAGCCAACGGAGTCCGTATCACTTAGAAAGAGAGCAAGGAGATATGGAAAAAAAAGTTGTGAAAATAGTGGAATATACCTGTATAACCGGAAGGAAGAGGCACAACTGCAGGCATTCGGGGAGGGCAGTGTGCGTTTCCTTCAGGTTTTTGTTGTAGCAGTAGGAGCATTATACCCCTTATTACACCCACTTTACGGGAGATATATATTTCTTTTTTTTAATTTTAAGAGCTCATCTGGCGACTGACTACTTGGGCATTAGTCGCCGTATATTACGGGGGATAGGAGAAGACATAGGAAGAATGAAAAAAATGAGATTTAAATGAAATGAAAAGAACATGCACCAGCTTCGCTTGGGCCCCTAGGATTGGGAGGGCGTGTCGCCCCTTTCAAACTAAGAAATGAAAGAAAACGAAAGCGGCCGAGGGCGAGGTGGAAACGAGAGAACTTGAAAAGGAGCCACCCGTCTATTTTGGAGCCTTTGTCTTCATAAAATGCTTCACAGGGGATTGAAATGCAACCCATGGCCACAGCATTTAAGGTTGAAAAGATGCTCATATTGGAGTGACCCTTCTCTTATCTGCTCCTCCCTTTCCTTGGTACCTAATTGGTGGACGAGTGCTGTGTAAAGGTCCATGACCTTGAACAACGCCATACAAAAACTATTATTATTGCTAGTTTTGTTTTTGTTTTTTTTATAGGTATTCACACCTTGTTTGATTTTGGCACGAAAATTTGTTTTGCAATAATTTTTGATGTGTTATGAATGAATCTGTTGTTCATTTATGGCGTTAACCTAAATTAAAAAAAAAATTACCAAATAAACTAAATTCCAAAATACAATTGTATAGGAATCCTTCAAAAGTTGACAAATCCCTTTCTTCCGATCCAATAGTTAGATAAAATGAATAAAAGAGAGAAGTAAAAAATATAGATTTACCTCGGGTGGCACGAGCCATTGTAATACAGTAATATATTATTATAGTCACGTGTCCGACAAAGATAAAGACAATTTGTAAGAAATTATGCAGAGTATTTACTTATATAAATAAGTAGGTTGGTAGAATAACTAGACATGATGGATAGAAAAGTGGATATATCTTTTCTATATTAGGGATTTGATTTACCACTGATGGCAAAATCCCTAAAATTAACGTCACTCCATCTAACGACTAAACACAATGGCTGTGCCTAAATTAGTTCAAACTGGAACATCATTTCCATTCAGCTAGGCTGTAGCTATATATATATATATATATATATATATATATATATATATATATATATATATATATATATATATATATATATATATATATATATATATATATATATATATATATCCGATACATGGTCAAAAGTTTATTTACCATAGTTACACAACAGCAAAGTAATCGAAAATTGAATATCTTATGTATTTTGTACGTTGAATACAAACTCGGTATTAGAATACACAAATAGTAAAGCATTGATATATCGACAAAAGTGTTAGATTATCGTCTCAAAAAGTATCCAACACACCCACAAAATTAGTTTTAAAGCGCAGGAATGCTGTAGAACTTTCTAGTAAAATAATCCACGTGAAACAGCAGACCTCAGTCAGTGTCTGAGAGCTGCATGAGAAGGATATCATCGTTCAACACACTAATTCTAATATGGCGAAGACTAAAGAATTGCCAAAAAGGAGCAGATAACTAATTGTTCAGTTACATAGCAGTAGTTTGGGCTATAGAAAAATTTCATTTATGTTAAAATAAAAATACCAATCTCAACCATTGGTGACACGATTCGCCGGTTCACGTCATATTAGTCAACTGCAAGTCTACCACGTTCAGGAAATCCATCTAAAATTTCAAATCGTGCGGCTAAACATATAGTTCGTAAAGTAAAGAACAATCCTAGAGTGACTCGATCTGAACTTCAGAAAGATTTGTAAGCAGCTGGGACAAATGTATGCAAAAATACAATAAGAGCAGTTTTTAGGAACGAAGGATTCCATTCTTGCACACCAAGAAAGATACCTTTGTTGAAACCAATTCATGTCAGAAATCGTCTGAAAGTTATTGGGACGCTGTACTATGGGTCTGACGAGACGAAGATTAGTTATTTGGGCGGAATAGTGTTAGTCACGTTTGGAGGCAGAAAAACTCGGCGCATGATCCTAAAGATACAATCCCAACAGTGAAGTTTGGTGAAGACAGCATAATGGTATGGGGCTGCTTCTCCTCTGCAGGTCCTGGAAGACATATATTATTGAAGGGACGACTTGAAGTGGCCAAGAGGATGGACATTCCAGCAGGACAATGATCCAAAAACATACAATCAGGGGCACTGGAGCGTGGTTTCAGCAAAAGAAAATAAAGGTTATGGGATGGCAAGTCAGTAGCCAGACCTAAATCCTATCGAGAACCTGTGGCGAGAATTAAAACTAAAGATTTAGAAAAGGGACCCAAGAAATCTAACAGATTTAAAAAGAATATGCCCAGACACCTACCTATATTTGTAAGAACCTCATAAGTAAATATCCCAAACGGTTGTAAGCTGTACTAGCGACGAAAGGTCATATCACCAAATACTAACTGGTTTTCATAGATGTATCAGATACTTTTTGAAACGTTCGTTTGATATTTTTGCCGTAAACATAGTAATGTTTTACTATTTTTGCAATATGATACCAATTTGTATTCAAAGTACAAAATACACATGTTCAATTTTTAATTACTTTGCTGTTGTGTAACTATTGTAAAAAAAACTTTTGACCATGTATCGGATATTTATTGCACCCACTGTGTATATATATATATATATATATATATATATATATATATATATATATATATATATTATATTATTCATTCATCTACTATTGACCACAGTCACAATTACACAATGATTCGCTATAGTTTGCTTCTATAGGGGTTGGAATTGCTGGCATTAGGTGGTAATGAACAAAACAACCAGCTGAATTCACAACCGATTATTTTAATCTCTTAATTATATGATTAATTATGTGTTACCAGACCGGATAGTGAAATTCAAATGAAGATCAGAATGACAATACTAGCAAGTCCGAGGGAATTAGAAGCGAGTCCTGGTAGGGTGATGAAAAATGGTAGTACTATTTTGGAACCAACCAAGGACTCATCCCTTCGACCTGTCCCGTAGACGGAGGGGTAATGGATTAACATAACATAAAAAAATGCATTGGGATCTATTAAAGTCATCCCAGCCGTATTTAAAAAAAAAACATTAAGCCACCGCCATGGTATAATCTCCATCCATTGGATTGCGTATCAGGTATCAACCCGTAGGTTCGTCATATTGAGTCTATAATACAATACTCCAAACATGCAAGTAATAATAAATTCATAGAAACCTGCAAAATCAGGTTCCTTAGGTTCCCCCATTTCTAGTTTGCCCTTTGAATTGTGGGAAAGTAGAGCTATTTACCCAAGCAATGCCTTCCAAGAATCAACGACTCTATTAATGAAATAATAGTTCCTCAAATCCAGCCCCCATCGATATTTCTTGTAATTTTCAGTGACGCTTTGTCCTATCTAGCATCAGTCTCTAACTCGAAAAACTTCCCTATTTCTAATTTATCAATCCCCTTAAACATTTTAAAAAGCTGGATCGTATCACTCCTTAAGCATCTCCTTTCAAATGAAAACATGTCAAGTGCCCTCAACCTATCCAAGGTGTCTCGAGGAAGGTATCACTTTTATTGCTCAATGTTGATATCCTGCTTGTGATGTGGGGCCCATGCCTGAATACAATATTCCAGCTGTGGTCTAACATACGAGTTGTATAGCATGATAATAATCCCCCCTTACTTTTATAACTAACATTTCTAATGATAAATCCTAATGCACTATTTGCCTTATTTCTAGCCTCTAAATACTGCTTAGAGAATCTTAATGACCGATCTATTACTACTCCTAAATCCCCATCATCTTGAACGGCGTCCAACAACCAGTTGCTTTCCATTTCATAACCAAATTCACTATTATGCTTGTCCATGTAAACAAATTTGCATTCTTCGAAGTTGAATGTCATGTGTCATTCGTGTGCCCATGCAATTAGTGTATTTAAATCACATTGGAGTTGTGAAATTTCCCTGTATTTCCCCCAAACGACTCCTAACTTTGTATCATCAGAAAGCAAATTTTGCTTTTAACGCCTATCTCTAGGTTGTTAATGTAAACCAAGAATAATAATGGACCCAAAGAACAACCCTGAAGTACCCACTAGCATGCACCTAACCCTTAAATAGAATGGCATGGTATTCCTCACTCAAAACGTAATTTAGTCAAGGGTGCACGAACTCGTCCCAAGAACAAGGGAGAAGCAGGAGCGACCACGCGTGTACGAAAATTCCTGACTGGGACATTCGACAAAAATGTGGCAGACCATCTTAGGGATCAATAAGGTTCAGGTGAGCACTCAATCGGATAGTCATAGAAAAGAAAGATGAGGAAAGCAGAAGGGGAGGGGGCAAGAATGCAACCATGTTATATACTGTATGTAAGATCCGAAAGGGATTTCAAAAAGTTCCCGGAAAATGCTAATTAACGAAAGAATTGGTCTCAAATCTGACTTCTTGTCCCACGGCGATTACCCAGAAGCTTTAATTAAAAGAAGACTATTTGAGCAACCTGGCCTCTGGCATGACAGAGCGAAAACGCATTGAAGCATCAATGGCTGCTTCTTCCACCAGAAATTTCAGTTTTCTCCTCACTTCAATTTTAAGGTCAGACTCACAATGTTCCTCTTTTTTAACCCAGTTTCTTACATGGTTAATCCATCATATCACTTCGTCTCGATACACACATTCGTAGGCGTTTAACAACCTGGGATAAGAAGTGTGATTTAAGGATTAGTTTATCTGTCAAATCTCATTTTCTTGGACCTTTTTTTTAAGACCTTGTGTACATAACCCAACTAGCCTGCATGGAGCGCGCGAGACCAAGCAACTCCTACAAGAATTTGGTATGTATCGGCAATAAAAGCGGAAACAACCCACCGGTCCCTGATAAACCCCATGGCTAATTAATTAATAAGGGATCCTTTTAAATGAATTAAATGGAAGAAGAACACGAAGAAACTTTGCCAAACAAAAAAGAGCGGCAACAACCAGCGAGCGCTGGGAAAGCCCTCCTGGAGTTCCAATATGATCTAGTGCTTGGGCGTTAATCTGCGGACGGTTTAGAGGATCAGGAAAGAGTGAGAAGTCAGGCTGTGATTAGGAGGGTAAACCTCACTCAAAGCGTCCTGATAGGAAAAGAAACTCAGAATTTGTCGCGGAGATCCAGGCCATCATTGACAACGAACCAGCAAGCCATGAGGTTCAAATCCAGAAAAGTGTCAAGAGTCATGGAGACCAGATCCCCGTCATGGTGTTTGGGGTGGTCAGTAGGGATGGCCATGTTATGCTCCGGTTTATCTTCCCGGGGGGCCTCAGAGGGCTACATCAATTGCGTACGTAGAGTTTGTGCTGGCCTGGATCCAGGAGGAGGCAGCTGGAATGACGTATGTGTGACACAAGCAGGAGGACGCAGTCTTGGCTGGAGACAATTTCTCTGAACATATTCACTTAAAATATCTGGCCTCTCAACTCCGTTTGTGACAAAGAGAGACAACAAGTCCCGTGCACCACCAAGGAGCTAAAGTTTAGGATCACATCAGTTTTTATCCAGTTAAACAGGGAGGTCGTCGATAAAACCCGTAGCAGGTTTCGACGCCGCCTGGAGGCCATGGAAAAGGTCGACGGCAATTCCATTGAATAAAATGAATAGTACAATCCTTCAAGTCTTTAACATGTATGGGGCTTTGCAAAAGTTATGTCAACCAAACTTAAAGTTCTACTTTTCCAGCATGTGTCAAAGTCTTTCCCATAGTGTACAGGTGTGTCGTGACGGAAGTGAAGAGAATCGAGATCTCTGCTCTCCTGCGCGCGGGACACAGAGTGGGGAGAGGCTCAAGAAGGGGAAAGACCTCCAAGATCGCCCTCGTTCAGGCAAACCAAGTTTTCAACCGTTTTGGCTATGAGAAAGGCACTCGAAAGTGCCCCGAAGCTCAAAACGACTGCGTTCGCGAACATCTCAATGGCTACGGATTTAAGGGCCGTTAAGGAGGAGGGCGACAAGAGCTCGAGGTGACTGGAAAGGCCTCTACTTACCACCCGTATGCGAGAACAACGTCGCGAGTGCTGTCGCCGCCTTCTCAACGACTTCAAGCCATGGCAATCGAATTCTATTTTTTTTTCTGATGAAAAATCATCGCGGTCGATCTGGTCATCAACAAGCAAAACGACGGCGTGGGAAGCTTCGGCTAGGACATCCCCGAGGTCCACTACTAAACACCCGGCCTCCGTGATGATGCTCGGCGTCGTGGTTTCGAATGGCGAGATGCCGCCAGTGTGGGTCCCGGCCCACATGACCAAGACTTCGCAAGAGTGGTGGAAGGTCGAACCTGAACGTCTGGTCGCCGCAGTCGACCGACCTCAATCCCATCAAAACTAGCAGTCATTTGTTGAGGACGTCGTAACGAGTGTAAAAGAAATTCTGCAATACCCGGCAACTATAAATTAACTATTTTATTTTATATTGCACACCGCATCCAGCATAGCAGCCACAATGTGTTGATTGGTTTTGGAATGGATCCCGCGTTTGTTAGTTACATAAATTTTAATAGTACCTGAGGAGTGGAAGAATGCTATATAACGTACCACTGTATAAGGAGAAAAAATAAGAAAGTTTGAATGCAAGGGAATACCCCTGCAGGTGTTGTTAGCAAGGTGTATGAAGGGATCCTGCTGGATAAATCTGAGGATAAACATGGGTGTGTTTGAGCGATTGGGGTTGTTGCGTTATGGCCGCTGACCAGAATAGTAAACTGTAAACGGTGTATGCTGAGGTTGGGATTTGGGGTAAGATGTGTAGAAATGGAAGCGCTATAGCAGATTCCGTAGAGTGGGCGGTAAACTTGCTGGGTGACGTAAAAAAAGATTGTGTAAAAGATGGCTGGCATGCATGCATGAGGGGTTGAACATAGGTGGGTATGTGAAGCAAGGGTGTCTCGTATAATGGTAGCTGTTTAGAAGTGAGGTTGATGAAGAATGGGTGCGGTGATTGATGACCTGATATAAGTGACAGAGTGAGAAGGATTTGGAAATGGTGGTCAAAGCGGTGGGGGCAGAAGGCTGAAAGTAATTGCAGAAACCGCAGTAAAGTTTGTAGGGGGGTAGGGACCTAGAGCAGTTATTATCTAAGGTTTATTTACCCTGAATGATCGGAGGATAAGCCAGACTGGGACAAAAGGATCCTTTGCATGGTAGGATTATTTATTGAGTTAAAACAACTCGGGACATTAATAAGTTAATTAAGTTAACAAAGAGAAAGTATGAAATTAAAGTAGCAACTAAGGAAAACCCCAAAGGTTTCTTAACTTTCTTTCAATTATACAGAAGAAAACTAAGAGATAAAAAGGCCCACTTAAAACTAAAAAAAGGGCAGTTTGTGCTAGGAAAGTTCAATAAGTATTTTCTTCCAGTATTTACATTTGAGGATAATCTAATTGTACCCGAGGGGACTTTGATCTTCAGAGGTAATGAGGAGAAATTAGAGGATATTTTAACTACAGAGGAATGTCAATGAAATAGAATCAAATTTAATAAAGCAGCGGGCCTTGATGAAGTTTTCCTATGATTTTTAAGGAATGTAAAGATGTGTTAAGTGAGACCCTAGCATGATATTTAAGAAGATGGATACAAAAGTTATGTCTAATTACAGACCAGCGAGTTGAACATCAGTGGTGGGGAAAATGATTGAATGTATAATAACGATAGCAATTAGGTATCAGTCAGATAAACAATGTGGTTAAGGAATATGAACACTGCTTTCGACAGGATGCCACACTTACGTCTTTTGAATAAAGCGCATGGGATGGAGGGAAGGATTTTTAGGTGGATTCAGACGTGGCTTAGTAACAGGTAGAAAAGAGTTAAGTAAAGAAGAGATTAAATCTGAGTGGGAGAAGGTTACCAGGGGAGTTCCCCCAGGGGTCAGTGTTAGGGACGTTATTGTTCTTAATTTCTATTAATGATCTTGACTTATGTATAAGTAGCGACTTGAGCAAGTTGGCCAATTATACTAAAAGTTAGGTAGGATTATTAGGTCTGATGCTGAAACGTTACAAAATTAATTGACCATACTATCCCAATGAATATAGAAATGGCAAATGGAATTTAACATAAGCAAGTGTAGTGAAATTGGTAGATATGTAGGTTGTAATCGATTGAATAAATATAAAGTGAATGGGAGAGTTTTAGGAAGGTCAGAATGCGAAACTTAGGTGTCCTAGTAAGTTCAGAACTCCGTCAGGCCTAGAGAGCAGTGTAAATGTTAAAAATATAGTTAATATGGTATTTGGGTTTATTGGGAGGAGTTTAAGTAAAAGGAAGGGTGATGACACTCGGAAACTGTACCTGGCATTAGTTCGGCCTCATCTTGACTATGTGGTACAATTTTGAAACCTTATAGGATGGATATTGGTTTGCTAGAGTCTGTGCAAAGAAGGATAACTAGTGATTCCTGGGTTGGGGAAATTACCTTATGGTGAAAGGCTTCGAAGATTAAATCTAGATATGTTACAAAGAAGAATGGAATAGGCTCACTAGTCGTGATAGAAGCGGCCTCCCTGCGGAGTTTAAGAATAGATTTATGGATGAGGATGCTAGGTGGGATTGAACTGGGTGCTGCTTCGTATTGATTAACCTTTTGCAGACTCCTTTGCTTGTTTGTATATAGCCCGAGCGATAACTACCTTGCCTCCTCCATTTCCAAGCGCAAAGTTTTTTCAATGGCAAACATGAGAAAACGGTATCAATCGACTTGCACGAAATAGAACCCTGTAGGGACAGTGCATTAGCGTAAAGGATTCGTGGTCTACCCAAGAGGCCTTGGATGGAAACTGTGCAAGGTACATAGAGCCCCGTTCGAGGCTCCGCTCCAAACGAAAAGTCCCTTCTACCAAGAAATTTCTCCACAATTCAGCCGGTAACGATTACCGATAACAAATTTAGCAGGTAAATAACAACAACAGAGTTTAGCTCAATAATGAAACAGAGGAAGATAGACGGAGAGGGCGAAAGAACGAACAAAGCCGGTGGTCTGTGCGCGTCAAAGCACCGTTGCCAAATCCACGCTTCTGTTATCTATAGTATATAAGAAAAATATTATTGGAAGCTAGGGCTTTTAAAAGACCCCCCCCCCCCTTTTCCCACTAGACCAGAAACCACGTGTGTACAAACACTTTCGGAGCAAGAAAGTCGAATCCTTTAAATAATCAACAATTACTATTCAGCCGACGAGGTGGAAAAGGGCGTAAACCACATAGGACAAAAGAGGGGGTGCAAGAAAGGGGGGGGGGATTTATATGTAATGATCAAGTTTTCGGAAAGATTTTGTTGCAAAAGGCAGAGAGAGCAGACCAGCCACGCTGTCATTGTTTACATGATGTCACGTGCGTGAGAGGCCTCATGAAAGTAAATAATTGACATGAAATGCATATTGCACGATAGCCAATTCCCTCTCCCAATATAGTGAATAAAGTTCATCAAACTCCTTTACACCCCGAACTTCAAATACTCATTGTAGTAAATCTATCTTTATGAATGACAGTATAGTTACAAAAAAAAGTTTTTAAATTTTGCAAAGGTTTCGTATATGTGGCAGTAATGGTGAGATGTCCCCGGCTGAACGCCCGCCTGAAAGTCCGCCATTTGCGGAGCGAACAAGGAGTTCCCCGGCTGAACGCCACCACCTAGGCTGTCATGCAAAAACTGGGGAGGGTGATGTTGGTATCAGCTGATGAACTCTCACACACACATGCCGCGCCGCCCGTACGCCCACAACAAGAAATAAGTCTTAAAAGTTAAAAGAATAGGGTCAAATTAACTACAATATGACAAGCTCCATACGACATTCTATGACATCCTTACCGTATCTTGTATTAATAATTTTCTAAATCGACATTACTTTACTAAAAATATACCACTAAATGTTTTAGTAAACAATATTTAATCAAACTTAAGTTTATTGAAGAGGACTAGGCTAAATATAATAGCATACATTCAAGCCGTCTTCACCAAGCTTGCAGCAAATAGGGGGGAAAAAAATTAGAAATATAACCTGTTTGTATGTCGCTGTCGACTCCAGATCCGAAGAGATATTTTAACGGCACTTAAGTTGACATCCACAGAAACCTTTCTTTACACTTTACACACATAAAATTCAAATACAATTCACTTAAACAACGTTAAAACTCCTGTTTAAACTGTGCCGGTATCGACCAAGCAGCTCGGTCAGGCGGCCCGGCACGACTAGAACTCAATTCTACCACTCTCTATATAAGCTCACAGCCTTAACACTGCTGCTTCGATTTTCAGGCTTCACAAGCAGATCACATCATATTTTTTTTAAAGTTGTGACTGTACTTAATGGCATTGAAACATTTAGCACAAGTAAAGATATCCAAACGAAACAAATAATTCATATTTTAATAGAGAAGTGCGCGCACGCAGTTCCCAAGCGCAAGTAGTCGATCTCCACCCAGAGAATGAATGCTCGATTTTTTTCAATTTCACTCCATAACACAGTTTCAAAACTGTTTTTACACATCGAAGTATATCAAGTAGCACATCCATAACATAAATATCACATTTTTACATTGGTTTTCACTATTATATACGTTAAAATTACTAAAAAACTAAGTCAAACTGCCATCCAGTGACTCTGGGAAGCTACTCAGAAAACGAATAGCGCTAACAAGGGAGAACGAACCATGGCGTCTACACTGAAACTTCGACTCAAAGCTGTATATTAAGGGGAAGGTTATCCACTGGAGATTGTATTAAATGAATTGAAGTTAACCAACTAATCTTTCGCGCATATAGTAATTAGTCTCACTCAAGTTCTTATTCACAATTCGAAAATAATTACAAAATGAACACATAATTTGGATAGGTTCCAACGTTGTTTATTCAGAGCTGGCTTTCCCTTCAGACGAATTTGCCACGAGAGGGCAGCACTAGTCAGACGTTAAAATTGTTGTTGTCGTTGCTGCGCCTTCTGTCGTTGGCGGAGAGGAAACAACAATAAATTTTATTATTTTTATATTTAGATGTAAATATTGTTCATACATTTTATTTTAGCTAAATATTGTTTTAGATTTTAAAAAAGAATAAAGTCTCCCGAAAACATAGTTTCGTTTCGTAGCGGCAAGTACGAAAACGGGCTTAGAGGCTATTTTCGTTCGAAGTTTCTTAACAATTGAAAATACAACCGTAGTCGTAAGGTTGCCTCAGACTTAAGTGATGGTGTGTTCATTCCTCAGAGGAAGAAACGTGCCATAGCAATGCTTCGACATATTATTACATGATGAATGTCAGCAAGTTTATATATAGAGTACAACTTGTATAAGTTTTGCTAATCAATACCTATCCTTTCTGCTTGGCACGCGCATGAGCCTCCATATTTATTCATGCTTTTTACTGGAGTTTGCAGTTCCTTTACGTTAACGCACTCCTGTTGACCGTGCATTTTACCTCCTGTACTTCGTACATGATTTGGTTGGAGAGGTTTTCAATGTACCTTTTGCTCCAGAATTTGGAGTCTCTTTGTTCCACAAGGCTTCCGATACCAGCTTGGCTCCAGCCAGCATTACGGGGTTGATTCGCTTTGCTATACTCCCCCTTTCTCATGGTCAAGTGGTTGTTGCTTTTTCGTTTTTTCTCATTACTTCTAATTACTCTTCATCATTATTGACAAAATAAGAAAAGAGTCTACGATGGGAGCAGTTAAAGCAAAAAAAAAAGTAGCATTTGCTAAAAATTACTTTTAAATTAAAGACCAAAAAAGCATATCCGCAGAAAGAGATTTATAAAAAAGGGAAAATAAGAAGGGAAAATGTGTGGAATATATATAGCGTGCATTGGGGTTGAGAGGGACCGCAATCCCCCCCCTTGCAGGGTACATTCACACAGGGGCAGTGAAAGCGGATCATTCCTTCAGGTTCAGCATGGGTTTTAATAATGGAAAGTAATATAAAGATAAATTGATTAGGTAAATAACTAAATAAAAAATATTTTAAAAATCAGTAACCTAACCTAATAAATATCAAGACATGAATATAAAATTTGGCTTTATAAACAAATAATTTCGGAAAATTTTAATCCAAATAATCGCTGTTAATTCGAATATAATA
This sequence comes from Ceratothoa steindachneri, assembly GCA_963969495.1. Lineage (NCBI taxonomy): Eukaryota > Metazoa > Arthropoda > Malacostraca > Isopoda > Cymothoidae > Ceratothoa > Ceratothoa steindachneri. The sequence goes on along the minus strand of OZ018324.1, from coordinate 68,203,152 downwards.
GTCAAAATAAAGTAGAGCACATATTGGAGAGGAACACCTGAACTCAGTTATTCCTGCCTGAACTCATCTTATCGTTATTTACACTTTTATTTACTAATTCCTTTCGCTTCATTCTACTCCTTTTACTCTCATTATTTCCACCTTGAAATAAAGAGTTCTCTTTGCATCTGATTCATGTCTTTTCTCAATTAAAAATTGCCAAATTAATTCTACGATGATTTTAAGTGTCCTTTCTTGGCATCAGCATTTATGTACCTAAAAGTTTGAATTTCCATTGCCATTTTGTTTTCCTTATTACATAGCCCTTTCCTATCCATATTTTGTCGTCCTATCCCTTAGACCGGCAAGGGGATGTCAAATGAGATCTGGAGGCTTGCTTTCCGCCCAGCCCCCCCAAATACCCGCAGCCCCAATGATTGCAGGAGGATATCTCCTCTACCTTCACTATTTTCTTTATATATGCTAAAGGGTTTTAAAGAGCTGCCTCGCATAGGCTATTGATTATCCTTTCGCAGAATCCTTTTCTTATGCACGTTCTTAATTCGAGACAAAAAAAAATCCTATCTGCTTCCTCTTCCTTTTCTCATTGCCTCTTCATACCTTGCGAGGGAGCGCGGTAAGTCTGGCTCTTCAATTTAATGAGTTCGCGAGAAGATGGGGCTCATGACCTTAGTAGTGACGCGAGTCTGCCATGGGGTCCTATAAATTACCCACACTTACTCCGCATCTAAAACTATCCAGATTGAGACGCAGCCAAGGGGACGGGAAGGCGTTTCTATGGGAATTCGCGGCCGACGCCAGATTTGAAAAGTCGCGATAAACGGAGGTGATGACGGAAGGTCGCCCGCGTGATATAAGGAACGCGGGGCGATCGCCCCTATCGGACGCAATAGACCGACCCGGGTCGTAATTTTGCCGGGGCCGGGTACCCGGTTGGTCTATATCGGACACAGCATCGCGCCCGCCCTTTAGGAAAAGAGAAGTGAAAAAAAACAAAAACGATTTACACTTATTTAATATGGAATCCGAATAATGGGTATCTACAAGGTGTGGCAGCCCTTATAAGGTCGAATCGAATCGACACCTCATCCAGCGACTTACAACACACGTTGTGGCTTAACTTCGATTTATTAGGAGGCGGTGTTTCCACTCGGTTAGGCCACATAGTCCGATGAGCGAATGGCTAAGCGAAACCCGGCAGGGCCAGCTCATCCACCAAGATTTTGAATATGGGGGTGAAGTTAAGGGGACGTGAGAATGGGTGAAAAGTACATACCAAAGGAGACAAAAGAGGAAACTTCCAGAAAGCCCGCAACTCTCCTCAAGCACGATAGGAGTTACCTTCCAAGACCTCGAGGGACCAGTTTGCACATTGCGTCACCGAATACGAACAGAAACCCACTTCCGAAATGGCTACTACGCGGCCCATACATTCAGGTGAGGGACTTCGGGCCCCGTGGCAGATACCGCCAAGCTGGAGTTTTGGTTTTTTTTTTCATTTTAGGAGCTCATCTGGCGACTGCCTACTTGGGCATAAGTCGCCGTACTCGACATAGCCTCTTACTAGGCTATATTAAAAAAAAACAAATAACACTATGTAAATAAATAACAACGATAAAAAGGACAAAGGCTAAAAGAAATAACAAAAACAAACAAAGCAAAATGGAAGTGCACTCCGGCGTGGGGTGTAAGCCCGCCTCCTCCCCCCCCTCCCGGTGCAGGAAAATGCTACATAAAAAAGGTCAATTAAACAGGAGGCAAAAAGTCGTATAGTCTACCTGTTAGATCAGCTGATGGAAGCACACTATAAACTGGGAGAGATGAAATTGTTGCAAGATGGAAAGAACACTATAGCCAACTCCTAAATACATACAATCATACTGACCCCACAGTGCTAAACCTACTACAAGATTACCTAACAATAAATGAACTGGATGCTAAGCCTACAATAGGAGAAGTTAACAGAGCAATCCAGAGTTTAAAAAACCACAAATCACCAGGCCTGGATGAAGTCCCCTCAGAAATATATAAAAATGGTGGAGGAACATTGATACATAGGCTACACGATCTAATAGCCCTGATCTGGCAAAAAGAAGACCTACCACAGGATTGGAAAGATGCTAATATCATATCTATATATAAGAACAAAGGTAACCGTGCAGACTGTGGGGACAGTCCAGGAATATCTTTGCTAGTAGTGGCAGGGAAGGTTCTGGCAAGAATCATACTATTCAGAATTAATCAGCATCTGATTGACAGAGTTGTTCCTGATCCTCAATGTGGTTTCCGCAGGGAGAGGAGCAGAGTTGATATGATTTTTGCTGCGAGGCAACTTCAAGAGAAAAGCTGAGAGCAACAACAAAATCTCTTTTGCATTTATCGACCTCTCCAAGGCATTTGATATTGGAACTTGCTTTGGAGAATATGAAGGAAATTTGGATGTCCTCATAAATTCTTGAACATCATCAAAGCCTTTCATGGTGATGTGATGAGTCGTGTTGTGATGGCTGGTGCAGAATCAGAGCCATTTCCAGTAAATGTTGGGGTCCGACAAGTCTGTGTCCTAGCTCCGGTAATATTTAACATTTACATGGCGGCAGTCACCCAACTATACCACAATCTGCTCGAACCTCAAGATGGGATAAAAATTTCTTATAGACTTGACGGCACTGTTTTCAATCTGCGACGGTTACAGGCCCATACAAGAACACAACAAGAATGTGTGCTGGTCCCTTAATATGCAGATGATTTCGCTCTTGTTGCCCACGACCAACAGTCACTACAACGAATGTTTGGACTAATACATACAGTTTACAGCAGCAAGGTTTAGAAATAAACTGCAACAAGACAGAAATCATGTACCAGTGGGGTGAATTACCTGACAACGTGTCCGTCACTGCATTAAATGAAAACCCCTATAAAAGTTGTCCCCAATTTTAAGTACGTGGGCAGTATTCTGTCTGCAAACTGCACCATAGACGAAGAAATACAAAGTAGAATAAACCAGATATCATCTACTTTTTGAAGACAGAGTGCGCGCGCTAACAAATCATAATTTAAAATTGAAAACAAAAGTCTCAGTCTATAGAGCTGTATGCTTGTCCATACTGTTATATGGTTGTGAGGCATGGACATTGTACAGAGAACATATGAGGATGCTTGAAAAATTTCATATGAGATGTTTAAGAAGAATTCTGAGGATAAGGTTGCAAGATAGAATACCAAATACAACGGTCTTGACACGTGCTGGAATCACCAGTCTCGAGTGCATAGTGTTGGAAAACCAGATAAGATGGGTCGGGCATGTATTTCGAATGCCAGATGAAAGAATGACAAAGAAAATAATGTACGGACAGCTAGAACAGGGTGTTAGAAGTGCTGGTGGTCAGAAGAAGAGATATAAACATAATATAAAACAGGCCTCGCAGCATAAATATCAACCCAAGTGAATTGGAAACTTTAGCCTGGGATAGGACACTATGGAGGACAAGATGCCGTGAAGGAATAAACAACTTAAAACAGCAACGGAGGAATGGACTTATTAGACGTCGAGGAAGAGCAGACATGAGAGGGCTGCACAGCCTCCACCGTGCGACCCTGATATCCAGTGCAATATCTGTGGACGGCAGTGCAGATCCCGTAATGGTCTTCTCAGTCATCGTCGCTCCTAATAAAGAAGATTACGCTGAGACACAAGGTCATCATCGGATTACAATGGACTCCCTTAAGCAAGTAAGCAAGCAAGTACACGAACCAGTCCCAAGCAGTAGCGACCCCGCGCGGAGAATCACCCTGACTGGGACATTCAACAAGAATGTGCCGGGGTTGTTTTTTTTGTATTTTGTGGTATCCCATCTGGCGACTGCCTACTTTGGCATAAGTCGATGTACACAACACAGCCTACTACTAGGCTATATTAAAAACAAATAATAATATGTAACTAACAAATAACAACAATAAAAAAGAAAAGCGCTAAAAAAATAAATAGAGAGAAAAAGCAAAAAGACAAGAAGGAAGCATGCTCCGGAGTCGGGGGTAGGCCCGCACCCCTCGGCGCAGGAAAATGGCACCTACAAAAGTAAACATACAAAAACAGGGCAAATAAAGTGGAGGAGGCCATCCTCTTCCAAAAGGTCGCAAAGTCCACAAGTCAGTGTGCAGGAACCCGTCCAGAGTACAAGGGGCAAGCGGTAGCGACCCTCTTCATCCCGGTACCGGGAGAGGTAACGTGTGCTAAGATCACCCAGACTGGGACATTCAACGAGAATGTGCCAAACAGTCTGGGGGACAACGCAGTCGTCAACGTAAGGTGCAGGCGAGCGATCCATTAAATGGCGGTACGTCCCACGAGTGTTTCCAATTCGGGCACGACATAAATCAACTTGAAGCAGCGCGGCATTGAGGGGTAGGTCTATGGGAACAGTCGCGGCGCAATGGCAAGCAACTTTATGTTTCCCTCGACCGTCTCCCATCTTCTTTTCAAAGCAGCTCGGAGAGCTGCTGATATACCTGCCATGCAGTGGGTTTGAGGAAGAGCGAAACGCTGGACTGGTCGACCAGTCCTCGCGGACTCTTTGCGCATTCATTCCCCGCAATTCCTACATGTCCAGGAACCCAGCAGAAGATAATCTTGACATCCGCCCGGCTCGCCAAAACAGTGGCGTCACGGATATCGCAAAGCAGGCAATGCAGATATCCCAATGAACCAAGAGCACTCAGGGCGCTTTGTGAGTCGCTATAAATCACAATCAGGTCTCCGAACAAGGAACGTCGGGTAATCTCCCGTAACGAGTGGTGTATTACAACCAGCCATGCATTGAAAACAGACGCAGGCCTGACAGAGCCCCGCTGACTTCAAACAAAGGGAATACGGCGTGGAAACCGACCACCTCTTGTGAATTGGAGCCATCCGTATACACTAGTACGGTTCCAGCGTGACACGCATTTGCTCGAAAAAGGCAAAACGCCATACTCACGACGCTGTAGAAGCTTTGGGAGTAGAGGCGTGGCGGCAAATGGTCAAAGGTGGTACCCTGCAGGGTGGCGTCCTGGGCAGAACCAAGAGCGCCACCGTCCCGAGAGCTATACCTATCTGTCGAAGGCGATTCCTGGCCCTAAACCGAAGGGCTTAGAGTATAACTTGCGTCTCTCGGCAGCATAGGCACTGTCGAGATCAGATGCGAATGCAGGGAGAGCCGTTGGCGACTGAGGGGAAAGCCGAGCTCGCGCGTACAGGCAAGAATTGCACTGTGCATGGCAGAGAGCGAGTGGCATCTCCCCAGCATCGACAAGGGAAAGCATGGTATGGTGGATCGAGTCCACCTTCCGCAGCACACGCTTGGCTGCGGAGGCATAAAACTCGCATACGTAGTCGAGCTTCGAAAGAACAAAGGATCGATAAAAAAGTAAGGCAGTAGCTCTATCAGCGCCCCAGGGGCTGAACGTTACGGAGCGAAGAATATCCATGACGCTATTGCAAGAGAACCTAAGGCTGCGAATATGATCCTCCCTGTTGAGGCGTCAGTCAAATACAAGACCAAGGAAACAGTGCGAGTGCACCACTTCCAGGCGCGCCCCATTTAGAAACAAGTCTGGTTTAGGGTGGAGCCGTGGATGGCGGCAGAAGTGCACCACTTTATACGTGGCCAAGGTAAACCGAAGCCTGTGCACTTCGGTATAGCGAGAGACGCGGTTCAATGCCTGTTGGAGTCGACGCTCCAGAGTTGGCATCTGGGCCGCGCCAAAAGAGATCTAAAGGTCGTCCACGTAGAGCGTGGCGAGAACATCTTCCAACATCACCTAGGTGATGCCGTTGATGCTCAGGGCAAAGTGTGTGGCACTGATGACACTTGCCTGCGGGAGACCCTCTTCCTGCTCCATTAGTCAGGAGAGGGCTTCCCCCCCCCCACCCGTACACCGAATCGAGGATTTCGCCAAAATTCAGATATAAAACTTGGGAGGCCTCCCATCGCCCCCAATCGTTTGGAGAGTCTCCATGATACCGTATCACTATGCGGTATCATAGGCATACTCCAGATCGAAAAACACCGTGCGTAGTGATGTTTACGAAGGAAGGGCTCACAGACGGCATTTTCCAGTCAGAGCAGAGTATGCAACGTGAAGTGGAACTTGAGGAATCCACACTGTGCAGAAAACAGATGGCCTCCACTGTAGAGAAAAATGGCTAATCTAACATTTACAAATTTTTCCATTAACTTGCACACGCAGGAGGTTAGATAAATTGGGCGGAAACCGACCTGGGTAGAGTGATCTCTCCCGAGTTTGCGAAAAGCGAGCACAGTAGCGATTCGCAAGGAATCTGAGAGGATACACTTTATCCAGATCCTGTTGAACAAATTTAACAGAAAGGCCATGCCTCGCTCATCAATGTGTCGAAGCATGGCGTACGGGACATCGTCCGGACGAGGGGCGGTGTCTGCGCACAAAGCGAGCGCAGAGCGCAACTCACTTAGAGTAAACCTGCCGTTGAAGGGTTCTCCGCATCTGGAGGTAAAGTCCTGTCGGCGGCCTTCCGCGACATCACTACGCCCATTGAATTCTGGCGGAGCAATATCACATCTAGAGAATGCGGAGAAAGCGGTCGCAAAGGATTCTGTCACGGACGTGAGGTCCGAGATTGCTGTCACATTCTCCTGGAGAACGGGAGGAGGGTATGCGAGAACTTGACTCGCTTCCACTCCTCTGCTAGAGAGGTCTTCCCTTTAAGTGAAGACACGTATGCGCGCCAAGAGCGGCGGAACCTAGAACCGGAACCTAGCCCTAACCCGACGATATTCACTGACAGTGAACTCGTTCGGGCTGCGCTTATAGCGCATGTTGACATAACGCTTCTGTTTGAGGGACGTCTCACACTCGGCGGACCACCGCGGGAGTGATCAGCGTACAAAACGGCCAGACGCTCTAGGAATAGTAGTCAAGCCCACAGCGATGAGGTTGCCGGAGAAGAACTCAACAACCTCATCAACCGACCTAAACTCCTTGACTGAAATAGAGAAATCAGTAATTTCCTGAAATGCATACCACCGTGCCCGCGCAAAGCACCAGTGGGCCCAGCTCTCGGGCGGCAGCTGCGCAGAAAATGTTACTTAAATGGGAAAGTGATCACTACCATTGAGGGCATCGACCACCCATTACCCAAAATCAGGCTGTGCATCCGGAGAGCACAAAGATATATCGAGGCAGGAAAATGGAGCGGTTCTCGGGCAGTGATGCGTAAACTCACCCACATTTAGGACACCTATCTCCAGCTTGTCGATCAAGTCGACAAAGACTTGACCCCTGGGATTAATCTAGTAGTCTCCCTAGAGGGGGTGTCTACCGTTCAGATCTCTGAGCAAGATAAATGGCCTCGGAAACCGTGCCACGGAGCGGTGGAAGTCATCCACGTCGAAGTCGGCTGACGGTAGAATGTACGCGGAAATAATAGTATACTTCCTATCCAGGTGTCAGCTCCACAGCTACTGAAAGAACAGAGGTATCTAAAGCAAAGAGAAAAACGGAAACAACATGCCGGGTGTAAATGGCGAATTCATCTGCCCGGCCTCCATCCCGATGTGGTGGGGTGACAAAACCATTATAGCCTGGGAGAGTAGGCAAAGGGCACGCGCCCAGCATGGTCTCCTGCAAAGGGATACCTAACGGAGAGCGCGGCGAGACGAGCCTCCACAGCTCCTCCCAATTGGCCCGGAGTCCACGGCAATTCCATTGAAGAAATATGCCCTCCAGGCCTAGTTCGGAGGAGATGCGGAGGCCCTCTTCGAAGAGAAGCCCCTCACAGGAATGGCCGTACGCCTCCCAGAGACATAACTCTGGGCGCTGTTGGCCGGACACTACGCTGATGGCGCTGTCGCCTACGAGGACTTACCGGGGGAGGATGGGCTCGTCATGTGAGTCTTTTCCTCACTCCTCCTTTAAACCTTAGGCGAGCGTGGGGGGGGGGGTCTTTGGAGGTAAAGGACCCTCTTTTGGAGGATCCACCGTCTCCCCGCCACTGGGTGTAGGCGAAGGAGCCAAAGCTACTTTAATGCTGTCCTCTTTTCCGGGAGCAGCTTTTGGAACCCTGAGAGATGGCGTCACGACCAACTTCACGGGTATTGCCTCTTACGAGTCTAATGACTCGGTGGAGGTGCGCGGACGTTTTTCCTTCCGGCAAACTGTTACGTTAGTTGAAGGGAGGGGAGCCCTGGTTTTAGCCGAGGCTGGGTGTGAACCCTTTGTGCCGCCAGCTCTACTTGGGGAGCGCCCAGGGTGGGTAGAACTCCCAGAAGGGTTCGGAATGGGCGCGGGAACGACTGTACTGGTAGGCCTGGATGGGCCAGGAGCAGAGGGTGTCTTTCTTAAGATTGAGGCATAGGACGTCCCGGGCAGTGCCAGTTGCGCCAGGACCAAGTCCTTAGCCTCACGAAATGAGAGACGATCTTGAGCCTGAACGGCCAGGATTTCCTTCTCCAGGAGATACGCACCACATTGCTTCGAAGAAAGAGGGTGCGGCTCTCCGTATTTGACACATTTAACCACACACGATTTTGACTTATCGTGTGCGGCCTTGGAGCAACTTACACAGACTTCGGGTAACTCCATTTTGCATGTCTACATGAGCGATTCCTAGGGCCTAAGCGATGGCAGTAGTAGCACCTCCGTGGCTGTGGCACTAATGCCTTCACCCGGTAGCGGTACCAACCGGCACGCATTGAATTAAGTTGCTTGTCACAGTCGAACGTGACGAAGAGCGTATTGATGGGTCTCGAAGCCCCTCCTTGTTTTCTCATCACACGCTCGACCTTGACCGCTCCATGGTTGGCCATCCCTAAGGTGATGTCATCTATGGAATGTCCACGAGTTCCCTCGCAGAAACAACTCCTTTCACGAAGTTCATGGTAGAGTGTGGCGTTACACTCACCGGCGTGCCATCAAGTGTCCTAAGGGCTCTAATCATGGACGCCTCGGAGGGATTCGACGCATTTGCCAGAAGGCTCTCGTCCGAGAAACGGGTCACCTTTGTTTCTCTACCAACCAGGATAGCTAGAGCTCTCCTCTGATGGATCATGTTGCCGTAGGCCAACATGCTGTCATCAGTGAAGCGAAAAACGAGGAAGCGTTTGAAGCGAGGTGGCTCGAAAACCCCAGTTAGCCCCACGTAATCTAGGTATCGTTCTGCGCACTTTTAGTCTTTGTCAGGGACTCTCCACCCGGGAGAGTACCAGGGCCGGACGTGCCGTTCTTGGCTTAGGCGCATACCGAAACAGCATCGGCCCCATCCGTTCCCATGGCCACCATTGAGGGTGAGGAGCCCTGAGTCTTTTCCTTAGTAGAGGAGGTTGGGGAATGAACCCTCTTCTCTCCTCCGCCGGTAGGAGCCTTTAGGCAAGATCCTTCCCTGAAATGGCGAAGGTATTGCCTGTCACAGGGGCACTAGCAGGACAGGATTTTCCTCCTCGCCTTGTATTGCATCTGGCCCCACTCCGTTTGAGAAGCCTTCACACTGGTGGACTAAGGTTCTGGGCTAGGCACCGAGCCCGTGCTCGACCTCATGAAAGATTCTACCATGTGGGGCTGTGTCAACTCAGGGACCATGTTCATCTCAGGGGGCCCCTCCATGTGGCTATTTCCCCCAAGACATCATGGGTCCCCTTCGAGGTACCTTTCGTCCGATCCTGGGCTGGCGAGAAAGTGGTGAGGGGAAGTCCCCTGCACCCGTATGCATGGGAGAGGAGTAAGCCTCCTCTCCGGTATAAGAAGTTTTTAAGGGGGCGGGGAACCTCCATTTTTTTCCGTGAAGCTGCCCGAAGGCGGCTCCGTCACTGATGAAAGGGGAGTAAAGGGGGCGCTATTTTTTTTTCATTAATTGGCATGGTGACCCTGGTATTTTCGCGAGACGCAAGTGCTCATCACCCACGCAGTAGCCCGCTCTGCGAGGGGTGAATACAGGGCCAGCAGAACCAGCTGCCATCATATGATGCCACTCCTCCAGCCTAGTTGCCTGGCAGCCCATCGGCATGGTGGTTCCACCTTAGGCTCGGCGTAAAATCGATAGACATTGAAAGGAGTAAGAAAGGGGATGTGAGAAAGGTGTGGGTGAGGATGAATTAGGTTGTTAAAAACCCAACACTCCAAACTGGAGCTCAGGGGTGAGGGGGTTTTGTCCTCCCCCCTTCCCACCCGCCAGATCCGTGTTGGTTGGGTGAGAGGAAGCTGGTCGGCGTCTACCCTGCGAAATTAGAGGCCGATCAAAGAAAGTTGTGGGAGAGGTTGTATGGAATATGAGGAAGCAAGGTAAGAAGACAGGCTGTCACGAAGAAGTTGAAGAGGCTAAGCTGGGACCGGATGAGGCTCCACTTCCAGTCAGTTCGGTGACCAGGAAAGCAAATCGCCGTGCCCCTTACGGGACCGCCAAGATAGATTTCTCTCTGAAAAGAACTCGAGACTTCGACGTTAACATCTTCCTCCTCTCCTGAATTTTTAAGAGGAAGAAGAGGAAGTTAACCCAAAAAAGAAAAATGTGAAAAAACAAAGGAATAATAATTATTATTATAATTGGTGCCTGTCTATTACGACAGACCAGTTAGCTAGCCCTTTAACCGCTAGGGGTTATATCGTGCTGAATCGTGTCAGGACGTATTGGAGCATGTCCATCGGGTACTCTATCATGTACTATGTTCATTACACAGTGAGTGAAAGTGGCAGGTAGTCCGCAAATAAAGTATGTGACAATAGGTCACACACAACGTAAAATGAGGCACATAGGCCAAACTAGTCCTACATTTAAAATGAAATGTACAATATGGTACGAAGAACACAATTATAGATTATGCGTGATGGAGTCACGCATGTCAGAGGTCGGAGGAAATGCCTGTTGTGTTTAAAAATGAGAGAACTGCCGAGACAGCTGCTTCATCGTCCCGAATGACCAAGCTAATTTTAAGAGGCTGACCGATTCCGCTGGCGCCAAAGTGGGCCACCCGCCCATCGGCAGACTCCGGGCACTCAACAAGGAGGTGCTCAACTGTGAGAGGCACAATACATCCATCGCAGAAAGGATGTGTTCGCCGTCAAGCAAGAACTTATGTGTTAGGTTTGTGTGCCCAAATGCGAAGTCTTGTGAGCAGCACGAAGTACCACATGCCGTCACACTATCCTTGATCGTCCTGAGTTCAATAGGCCAGATAGTGGCCCAGTCAAAATTCCATCGTATGTGCAAAAATGCATAGCGGTAAGGGTAATAATCCCTGCTCGGTAGAGGACGGGGTATAATCTCGTTGTGATCCACAATGATCGCTTTAGCCGCATGATCAGCCACCTCGTTACCCCAAATCCCTGCATGGCTTAGGACCCAAGAGAAAGTAACAAATCGACCGCCATCACGCAAAAGGTCCAGCCAGCGATGGAGGAAAACTGGTCAAGGCACTCTGGGAGTCGGAATAGACAACAAATCGGCGAGTGGTAGACCGTGTCACAGAGGCCAATGCAAAGAGGATCGCCAGCAATTCCGCGGTATACACCGAGGCCACTGCAGGTAGTTTCCGCGATATAGTTCTGTTCGGAAGAGCTGCAGCGCAGCCAACTCCATCGCAACTCTTCGATCCATCATTATACACTGGGGTGGTCTCATGGTGGGAAAAACAAAGGAATAAATGAAAAAATCTATAAACATTCTCACTTCCTCTAATCTCCACCACTTTCTTTCTACATCTCAAACTTTTAGCGGGAGATGCCTTCGTTGGTTTGCGCTTTAAAATAAAAAAAAATAGAACCATCAATCCTGAAAGTTGGAGCCGCCACCATTTTTATAGCCTAATTCGGGTTGTCACCTATCTCGCATCAGCGGGTATGACATGATACCTCCAAAAGGTTAATAGAAGACACCCAGATATGGTCGAAACTAAATTTAGAAAGGGGGAAATAATAAATTTAGGTATTTGTCGTCTTGTTTGGCCTGAATGGCTATGAAAGACTTGTGATACAATTTTGCCCTTACCCCTCGCCGTTTTCGCTGATATGCAAGTCCTTCTTTAAGTGGAAAAAGTTGGTTTCTGAATTAATATTACCAACATACTCCACTAAGTTCAATCGCCCAGCGTTCCAATTTCACAGAAACAAAATTGGCTGCCCACCCTTGCGACTTTTAGTGGTAGCTTGTTGGTTACATTCTGGTTGGACAATCTCCAGACCCAAACGCGTGTCAACTTTTTCGAAATTGAGCAAATCATGGTTTGCTTGAAAAAAATAGGATGTGCCACATAGTTACAAACTTCTTGCTCACTTACGATTATCAGCACATTCATTTTTCTTCATAACTCGCCATACATAAAATGGTCTTCCTTCAAACAGTGATACCATAATAACCAAGTTGATGTGGAGAGTCTCACTTTCCAAGCCTTTTCTTTAGGAGCATTGTTTTCAAGTAAACTTCGAGCACCTTGAATGCCTCCATGTTATAAAATTATGAGTAACTAGTTCTTGCATCCCTACAGGATGGCGAACCTATACTCCCCATACAAAAGTGACACAACCCTCAAATTCTGCTCATCACGAGGATTAGGATTTCACTGTTATTAAATACATTTCATAATGGCGAACTAGATTAATGAAAATATGATACAAAACTATGCTAGTTAATCACAACTACCGACATACAACACCAGTACGTTTAATTTTATTATTTATCATACTTTTGTCAACTTAAATTTGAAAAAAATAAATGATATTTTCCTCAACTACGAAAAGGAACACAGGAGAAGTTTCGAAAAATATTTACCCGATTTTGGCGCCCATAGATAAAAAGACTATGTCCCATCCAGCCACCTGCTATAGGCTGAGGAAATAAACTTCGAAATGTCAAGAGATAAGCGTTTGGATTGTAGAATTACAGTGCCAAGAATAATAGCAAAAATATATTATTGTTTTATTTCATCAAGAATTTAGATATATAATTTGCGGCCACTTTTGGTTGCTCTACTACCTGATTGAGCAAAAAGTGGGCGAACGGGGTTGCTAATTCTTGGTTAATGGACAGAATATCTCCCTTGGGAAGAGGGAGGGCACGCTACGCTACACTGGTGGATAGAGTGAAAGAAGGGAGGGTGATCAAATCTCTATTAGAAAACCAATTCTGGTATTTATCTGGAAATTATTGAAAGGAAAACAAAAAAAAAGGTGGAGGGATGTTCAGGATAATAACAACAGGAAGGGGTTTCAAGATGACTATTACGAGGGTGGTTGAGAGCCACATAATAAGGTTTTGTTTTTAATTCTTAAAAAAAAACCTACTACGAATAATTATGCCTTTAGAACTTCAATTAGAGAACAAAATTAAACAAAATACAATATGAATTATTCCAAAATTTGAATTATTATTTTTTATTAGGCGATAACTGGATTGGAAATTTCGAAGCATAAGGTTTAAAAATTCGAAATTTTTAGAGGTTTTATGGGAGGAAGTGTCCGATAAAGTAGCTGCATTTCAGTCAGTTGTTATCAATAAAGATAATCCTTATATTTTTCATGGTAATTATTAATAGAATAAGATTTATAAGTCTTATGGCATTGTTAATTGCAGTAGATATCACATAAAATAATTTCAAGTTATTAATGTATATGGATTTAGCGAGTCAGAATCAGTGCTACTATATTTTCGGACGCCATATTTTTTATAAATTGGCGGGAAGAGTTAAACTACAGTAGCGGCCATACTGATTCGGACACTTAGGTTTCCATCACAAAATTTACAGTAGCTTCAAACCAAATAATAGTAAGTAATTCATGATAAATTTCAAATATAAACTAAGCATGGCTATAAGTTGTACATGTACAATGTACATGATATGATGGATGAAACTTCAAGTTACGTGCAAAGGAGCTTTTTTATTCCAAAAATATTTGTGATCAAAATGATCCGGACAGAGTAATTCTATTACTTATATCTTTGAGACAACAAACTAATTTAGGGTAGTAACTTACTTCCATGAATTGGTAGCACTTTCAGTCATTTCATTGTCAAGTTCCGAGCAGCAAACATGCCTAGGGGACCCACTACACCTGCCTATATCTAGGAACTAATTGTTAAGCTACACCAAGTGAATCATCTCTCCATTAGAGCAATAGCTGAAAGAGTTAAAGCCAAAAAAGTGTCGTACATAATATTTTATCACTTAACGATACCACTGGCCCATGTATCAGTGGAATTCCTAGTGGTAAGCCTAGGCAAACCTTAAAGAGAGATGCCTTAGCCATCACTCGTGTATGTCCATAAAGGACTGATACAAGAGAACAGCCAGGATTTCCAGAGGTAAATGAAACTATGGGTATTAGTGTCTCTAGGAAGACAGTATCACGCCACCTAGCGGAAAGATCTTTAAAGTCTCGCACACCAGCCAGCAGTCAAGACATTGATCATCCCTAAGAAAAAGAAAGCTAGATTATCCTTCGCCACTAAGCGCGTACTATGGACATAAAACCAATGGTCTAAAGTATACTTCAGCGATGAATTAAGATTTGTTTGGTTCAGATGGCAAAAGGTTCGCCCGTCCAAGACCTGACGAAAGATCATCCACGGATGATCTTTCGTCTGGAGGAAGCGTTATGGTTTGGGGCATAATTTCGGCGGAAGGTACTTGTCCACTTGCAGGGCAGAGTGAATGCCTAAGTGTATAAAGAACTTCTGTAAGTACATTTTGTGCCCTATATGAGAGCCGCCTCTGCCCTACCCGCCATTTTTATGCAGGATAATTCACCTTGCCACAGTGCAAAAAGTTGGTGAAGAATTTCCTGGATCATGATAAAGAAAGTGTCATGGACTGACTTGCTTAGAGACCGGACCTCAATCCGATTGAGAATTTGTGGAAAACGCTAAGGAGAGAAACTCAAGCAAGGTCAAAGAACTTTGGGAAATATTACAAGAGGAATGGAGAAAAATAACAGCCGAAGAATGCGGTCGGTTAGTGCGCTCCTGTGGCAGAATAAGTCAGTGCGTAATTGATAGTAAAGGTCTACATACCAATTACTAGTATACGAGTATTGTAAAAATCGAAAAATATTTGTTGAGTAATTGTACCTTCTCATCTACGTCTGTTCTGTTATGTGTCTGGATCATTTTGACCACCGGGGATGCAATTGTGAAGCTGTTATCCTTGGAGATTTCAATTTATCAACTGATTGAGAAAATTTGATAAGTCAAGATAGAGTTAAAGATATTTTAATGTTTTCAGGATAACTTCCTTAAGCAGATGGTAAATCAGACAACTCGTCGAAAGAAACAATATACTGGACCTTGTCCTAACTAATAAGGAATTTTTAGTTCAGGAACTTTTAGTTGGGGAAGCATTTGGCAGTAGTGACCATCAGATAGTTCGATTTACAATGGGTAATATGATAAGCATTGTTATGAATAATGTAGAAAATCCACATTTGAATAAGGGGAATTATAACATATTACGTAGATTATTATATCAAATTGAATCGGAGAAGTTCAGAGATACAAATGCTTATGAGATGTGGGATACTTTTAAGCAAGTTTTAAATATGGTACAGGAGCGATGTATCTCAGAGGAATAAAAAACAGCGGGGAACCATTGTGGTAAGAGATGATATAGCCATCTTAATCAGAAAAAGGAAGGGGGGGGGGCAGATATAGATAAGTTATGATTGAGTTGAACAAGATGATAAAAAATGCAAAAGGCTGTGTAAAGTTAAATTAACATGATAGTAATAAGGATCAAAAAAAGATTTTAGTTATTAAAAAATAATTAATAGAGCCAATCAAGATAGTGCCTCTAAGTGGAGTGCAACATTAAATAAAAGGGGAAGGAAGTGGTTGAGGTGCTCAATGAGCATTTTATATCGTTTGCTAGAGAAGATTAGGTCAGTTTTCTTCTATAACTCTATATTTTAGCAACGTGGTATTTTGAAAGGGGAGAAATTTAGTTTAGAGTTCCTTTTTAAAATTATTATAATTGGCGAAGTTCAGAAAATTTATAAAAATTTAACCATGGTCTTTTTTTTAGATTTTAAATTTTAATCTTTGTAGCGAAGCGCAAGCTCCCCCGTAGGGAGGAGTGGCGAAGCCATTGCCTGGTAATCCTAATAATAATATGACACAAAAATTGTTTTGGAGAATATTAATAGAGAAAGTAATAGGGCACTTACAAATGGATAAGAAAGTTTTTTACTTGCTCCTGAAAATTATTTGTTAGGTCTTTTAAATCTTAGGAGATACCAGAAAACTGGAAAAGAGCTAATTTAGTTCTAATGTTCAAAATGTAAAGGAAGGATAATATTAACTATAGGCCAGTAAGTCTATCTTCACTAGTATCTAAATTTCTCTAGGTAGTTAAAAGAAGGGATAGCATAGTTTTTAGAAGGCGGTAGCTTGTTTAGTGAGTAACTATTGATTCAGGTGAGGCAAATCTTGCATGGCATATCTGTTGGAATTTGTATTATGTCACAGGACAAATGGATAAATAAAGACACATAGATGAAGTTTACTTAGATTTTACAAGGATTTTGATAAGCTCCGATAATGAGGACGAGTTACTAAATTGAGAATGAATAGAATTTCTGCGAATGTTTGAGAAGGAATAGAATTTCTGCGAGTCACTGAAGAAAAGAAAAAAGAAAGTAAGGGGGATTATTATCATTCTATACAACTCGTATGTTAGACCACAGCTGGAATATTGTATTCAGGCATGGGCCCCACATCACAAGCAGGATATCAACATTGAGACATAAAAGTGATACCTTCCTCGAGACACCTTGGATAGGTTGAGGGCACTTGACATGTTTTCATTTGAAAGGAGATGCTTAAGGAGTGATACGATCCAGCTTTTTAAAATGTTTAAGGGGATTGAAAAATTAGAAATAGGGAAGTTTTTCGAGTTAGACTGATGATAGGACTTTCTTTTTATAGTCCATCTTGCGACTGCCTACTACGGCATAAGGCACTGTAATCAGATCACAGTTACTACTAGATTAAAAAACAAACCCAAAACAAATAAAAAAAAAACAGGCAAATAAGCACAGGCTAAGATAAACAAATATTTTAAAAAGAAAGAAATTAAAAAGGAAACGAGAAGGAAGAGCGATCCGGCACAGGAACATGAAACCTACAAAAAACACTTCAAATAAAGTGGAGGAGGACAGACTAATCCAAAAAGTCGTATAGTCCAATAGTGCGTGTGCACGAACTTGTCCCGAGTACAATATACAAGCGATAGCGACCCCGCTCGTCCGGCACTGGGACAGGTAACGTGCGCGAAGATCACCCAGACTGGGACATTCAACAAGAATGTGCCTAACAGTCTAGGGGACAACACAATCGCCACAATAAGGCACAGGCGAGTGCTCCATCAAATGGCGGTGCGTCCCGCGAGTGTGTCCAATTCGGAGATGACAGAAAGCAACCTGAAGCCGTGGCGGCATTGAGGGGTAGGTCCATGGGCCCTAGCCCTATCTTCTTTGCAAAGCAGCCCCAATTCCTGCCATGTACTCAGTGTGAGGAAGAGCAAAACGCTGGTCTGGTTGCCCATTCCTCGCGGACTCTTTGGCGCCCTCATTCCCCGCAATTCCTGCATGTCCAGGAACCCGGCAGAAGATAATATAGAATCCGGCTTGCTCGCCAAAACCGTTGCATAACGGATTCGCGAAACAGTGGATGCGGAGATTCCAATACCCCAAGAGAACTCAGGGCGCTTTGTGAGTCGCTATAAGTGACAATCCGATCTTCGAACCAGGCACGTCGTGTTATCTCCTGTACCGAGCGGCGTATTGCAACAAGCTCGTGTTAAGACAGACGAAGCGCATGACAGAGTTCCGCTGACTTCAAACAGAAGGGATACGGCCTGGAAACCGACCCCATCTTGGGACTTGTATACACTGGCACGGTTCCAGGGTGACACAACGTGTGCTCCAAAAAGGCCGAACGCAATACTCCCGGCGCTGTAGAAGCTTTGGGAGCAGAGGCGTGGCAACAAATGGTCAAAGCTGGTACCTTCCAGGGTGGCGTCGAAGGAATAAGTAGGGCTGCCACCGGCCCGAGGTTATACCTATCTCTCGAAAGAGTTTCCTAGCACTAAACCCAAAGGGCTTAGACTATCACTGGCGTCTCTGGGCAGCAAAGGCAACGTTGAGATCTTGTTGGTGACTGAGGGTGTTGCCGAACTCACGGGAAATCGTCTGGACCAGGTGCGGTGTCTGCGCACGAAGCGAGAGAGGAGCGCAACTCAGTCAGAGTAAACCTGTCGTTGAAGGGTTCTCCGCATCCGGAGGTAAAGCTCAGTCGGCTGCCTTACGCGACATCATGATGCGCAGTGAATGCTGGCGGAGCAGCATCCCGGCTAAATAATGCGGTCGCGAAGGATTCAGCCACGGACACGGGGTCCGAAATTGCGGTCCCATTCTCCTGGGGGGCGGGAGGTGAGGTCCTGCGAGAACTTGACCCGCTTCCCCACATCTGCTCGAGAGGTCTTCCCGTTAAGTAAAGACACGCATGACCGCCAAGAAGAGCGGCAGGCGTGCTTCGAAACATACCAGAACCTACCCCTAGCTCGACGAAGTTCGCCGAAAGTGAAATCGTTCGGGTGACGCTTATAGCGCATGAAAGCATAACGGCTTCTGTTTGAGGGTCGCCTCATACTCAGCTGACAATTACGGAGCGGTTGGCCTGCAAAACGGACAAACGTTCTAGGAATAGTAGTTAGGCCTACATAGATGAGTTTGCTGGAGAAGAACTAAACGGACTCATCTAACGGCCCAAATCCCGCGCCAAGAACCACCAGGGCGGGCTCTCAGGCGGTAGCTGCCCAAAAAATAATATTTGAATGCAGGTCATCAACTATCCCCCTCCCCAAATCAGGCTTTGCATCCGGAGAGCACAAATATAGATCGAGACAGGAAAATGAAGCGATTCTCGGGCAGTCATGCGTAACTCACCCACATACACGGACACCTATCTCGAGGTCGGCAAGGACTTGGACCCAGGGATTATCGAGTAGTCTCCCCAGAGGAGGTGTTTATCGTTCTGATTCCCTAGCAAGAGAAAGGGCCTCGGCAACCGTGCCACGCCGCGCAGGAAGTCCACCACGTCGAAATTTGCCGGAAATAACAGTATACCTCCTATCCAGGTGCAGCTACACATCTATTGCCTGAAAGGAGGTATCTAGAGCAAAGAGGAGAACGGATACATCCAGCCTGATATAAATTCCGTATCCTCCTACCCGGCCCCCATCCCGTGTTCGTGAGGTCGCAAAACCCTTATACCCAGGGAGGGTGGGCAAGGGTCAGGCGCCCAGCATGGTATCCTGCAAAAAAAGATAGCTAACGGGGAACGGGAGGAAACGAGTCTCCGCAGCTCCCAATTGGCCCGGAGTTCATGGCAATTCCATTGAAAGCCTAACTCGGAGGAGACGGGGGGGGGGCTCTGGGATGAGAAGATCCTCACGGGAACAGCCGTACTCTTCTCCAGGCAGAACTCGGGACGCTGTTGGTCGGACAATGCGCCGAAGGCCCTGTAACCTTCGAGGACTTATCGGGCGAGGTTGGGATTACAATGTGAGTCTTTTCCTCCTCCGCCTCGAAACCTTAGGCAGGCGAGGCGTCTTCAGGGACGGTGGTCCCTCTTTTGGAGGTTTTACCGTCTCCGAGCCACACAGCCTGCCACTGAGTTTAGGCGTAGGAGCCGAAGCTCCTTTCGGGAGACAGCTTTAGGAACCATTGAAGACGGCCTCACGACTCGGTGGAGGTGCGCGGCCGTTTCACTTTACGGAAAACAGTCACGCTGGGTTATAGGGGGAAGGGAAGGCCTTGTTTATCTGAGGCTGGGTGTGAACCCTTTGTGCCACTAGCTTTACCAGGGAAGCGCCCGGGGTAGGTAGAACTCGCAGAAGGGTTACGAATGGACGCGGAAAAGACCGTGCTCGTAGACCTGGAGGGGCGAGGGGTAGATGTTTCTCTTTTTAACATTGAAGCATAAGACATCCCAGGCAGCGCCGGGTGCGCAAGGACCACGTCCATAGCATTGCGAAATGACAGATGATCCTGGGCCTAAACGGCTAGGATTTCTTTCTTAAGGAGATACTCACTACATTGCTTCGAAGAAGCGGGGTGCGGATCTCCGCAATTGACACACTTGTCCTCATAAGATTTGGACTTATCGTCTGCGTCCTTAGATCAGCGTACACAGACTTCGGGTAACCCCATCTTTGCGCGTCTACAGGAGTGATTCGTATGGCCGAAGCTTTGGAATTAGTAGCATTGGCGTTGCCACGAATGCCTTCACGCGGTAGCGATACCAATCGGCACGCTCCGACTCAAGGAGCTCGTCACAGTTGAACGTGATGGAGAGTGTAGGGATGGGTCTCGAGGCCCCTTCCTGTTTTCTCTTCACACGTTCGAGTTTAACCGTTCCATGCTCGGCCACCTCTAAGGTGATGTCATATATGGAGTAGTCTACGAGTTCTCTCGAATAAACCACTCCTTTCACGAAATTCATTGTTGAGTGCGGCGTCACACTCACCGGCGTGTCGTCAAGTGTCCGAAGGGCACTAATCCTTGCCCCCTCGGGGGGATTAGACGCATTCGCCACTACCAATCACGCTAACTAAAGCTCTCCTCTGATAGATCATGTTGCCCTTAACCAACATGCTGCCATCAGTGGAGCGAATGACGATGAAGCGTTTGAAGCCAGCGGGCTCAAAAACGCCAGGTAGCCCTATAATTGAGGGACCTCGACGTAATTAAGGCCCAGCTCCGCTCTGCGCACTTACAATTATGGTCTTAGTCAGGAACTCCTCACCCGGGGAAGCACGGGAGGTGGACGTGGTGATCTTGGCCTGGTCGCATAACAAAATGGCAGCGGACCCGTCTGTCCCTGTGGCTCCCGCCGAGAGGAGCCCTTAATCATTTTGGTCTGACGATTTTTTTTTTTTTTTGGTGAGGAGAGTGGGGATTGAACCCGCCTTTTTCCTCCGCCGGACGGAGCCCATTGACCAGAGGGACCGGCCTCAGCAAGATCCTTCTCTGAAATGGTGAATGTCTTAGTTTTCACAGAGGTTCCAGCTGGGAGAGGAGATCCCTCCTCACCTTGTCAGGCCTCGGGGACCGGAGTCGTCTGAGGAAAAGTTTGCACAGTGTCGGGCTCAGGTTAGGTGCTTAGCACCAGCCTTGGCTCTACCCCATTAAAGATCCTACCCTCTAGAGCTGGGTCACCTCAAGGACCATGTCCATCTCAGAGAGGTCTTCAAGAGCCCCCCTCCCCACTAAGATATCACGAATCACATTCGAGGTTCATTTTTGTAGTCTAATGCCAGCGAACCGTCATTCGTGAGGGAAGAAGGGGCGGGAGGTACAATGATTCCCTGTAAGCTCGTCGCGCAGGCAAGCAGGACATTATAGGTGCACGGGCCAACGGGCCTTGCCATCCCTTGCCCCCCTAATGGGGTTGGCCCTATCGAGACGCTCCCAGCGGGAGCGGTTATTATTGGTTTGCCCGTGTGCTTTCTTGGCAGTCCCTTGTCAAAGAAAAGGGGGGACTACCGGTGGGAATGGAGGGGCCCAAGGGCGCCTCCAGAGAAGAGGGGAAGGGGGAGTGAACCGCACCAGTAGGCCGAGAAGAGGAGTAAGCCTCTTCTCCTGTAGAATAAATTTAGAGGGTCCCCTGAGAAAGCACAGGGGGGGGGGAGGGTCCTTTTCTGCTCTGGAGCTGCCCGAAGGCGGCTCCGATGATGTTACAGGCGAAGTAGAGAGTTATATTTTTAATTCGTCATCATCGGGCATGGGGTGACCCTATAGTTTTCACGGGACGCGAACGCTAATCATCCCACGCAGTAGCCCACAGTAGCCACGTAGCCCTTCGGCATGGCGGCTCCACCTTGGATTGGACGTGAAATTGATAGAGAGTGCAAGGACAGAGAAATGGTATGTGAGGAAGGTGAGAGTGGGGGTGAAGCAGGTTGTTAAAAACTCACCATCACAAACCGGAGCTCAGGGGTGAGGGCAAGTTGCCCTCTCCTCCCTCAGCCCCGATCCACGATGGTTAGGTGAGAGGAAGCTGGTCGGTGTCTACCTGGTGAAATAGAGGCCGACCAGAGAAAGATGTGGGAGAGGTTATATGGAAAGTGAGGAAGCAGCGTAGGAAGACAGGGTGTCAGAAAGAAGAGGCTAAGCTGGGGCCGGACGGGGTGCTGATTCGGGTCAGCACGACAGCCTGGAAAGCAAATCGCCATGCTTCTTATGAGGGATGATAGGACAAAGCGTCACTGTTTGAAAATTAAAAGAAATATCGATGGGGGCTGGATTTGAGGAACTATTATTTCATTAATAGAGTCGTTGATTCTTGGAAGGCATTGCTTGGGTAAATAGCTCTACTTTCCCACAATTCAAAGGGAAAGCTAAAAATGGGGGAAGAGCATATCTAAGGAACCTGATTTTGCAGGCTTCTATGAATTTATTATTACTTGCATGCTTGGAGTATTGTATTATAGACTCAATATGACGAAATAAGGCTTGATGCCTGATACGCAATCCAATGGATGGAGATTATACCATGGCGGTGGCTTAATGGTTTTTTTTATACTGATTGGTATTACTTTGACAGGCGCTAGAGGCTGTTTTCATCCTTTACTTTTTTTACGTATGTTAATAATTTTGTGATTTTTACATCCCTCTGTATTCGGTGTGAAATGGAAGTGTCGGCAGAATTGCCTTTGGGACATAGTCGCGCCTGAGGGTTTTTTTTTGTCTTTCGTTAAGGGCACTTATCTGGTGACTGCCTCTAGGGGCATAGACGCTGAAATTATATCGTAGCCTATTTTAAGCTCTTTTAACTGAAAAAAACAACAACAAACAACTTTGAAGGCATCTCAGTCACCGGGGAGGAGATCCGCTCGCTCCGATGCTCGAGTATGCCCTCCCGCTCTAAAGACGCGAGGGTGGGTGTGCCGTCGTAACTAACAGGAAATTAGTGTCTATTAGGATTTGAGGGGGGGGGCGAAAACGACGAAGGTTAAGAAGGAAAGCAACAAACGAGGTGAAGGGATTGATTTTGACAAGGACTGATAGAATAACCTACCCATGGCTAAATGAGTTTCTGGTCATCGTAGTACTCATGGTGATGACCACATTTCTTTATTACAAAGAAACTGATACAACCGAGAGTACTTTTATTCTTGAAGAATGAGGGATGGGGAGGGGGGAAAGTAGATTATAAGTTTGTAATTTGCAATTCAAGAATATAAAATGCAAACCAACGATGGCATATTTACCAGAAAGCTTCCGATAAGAGGCTCACTCACTCGATTACCCTAGGAAAAGATGTGACTAACGAAGGATTGAAGAACTCTTTCCGGCTGGAATAAATTGGCTGAGGTTTTTAGAGTTTATTGCACATTGCAAATGGGATCGAATAGCTAATCCGGGTAATAAACACAGCGCAAAGGTCAAATTCAGTACCATGTGAATAATGCTCACATCAAATTCGAACATACGAGAAAATATACAATAATGAATAGATGCTACAAAATTAATAATCGCAAATTAACAATAATCAAGAAATTACAAGATCGCAGGGAACTCTTTGCTCTTCAGATCGCGAGTTGACACCAGTACAGTGTAGTGAAGTAGAATGAAATGGAGAAAACCTGCATAATGCGATAACCAAAGGGAGAGAAAAAACTCACGCAAGTTTGTTTCGAGATAGAGTGGAAAATGAGTTTTGTTTTGTTTTTGTTGTTTTTTTAATTTTAAGAGGCCATTTGGCGACTGCCTACTAGGGTAAAAGTCGCTGTAATAACGCTACAGCCAAATACTAGGCTAGATTAAAAAAACAAAACAAGTAAAAACATGTAAGTAACAAATAAAAAAGATAAAAAACAGGAACAAAGGCAAAGAAACAAGGTGAAAAAACAAAACAGCAAATAAAAAATAAGCAAAAAAAAACAAGAAGGAAGCATGCTCCGGAGTCGGGGATAGGCCTACAACAAAGAGTCAAATAAAGTAGAGGGGGTCAGCCTCCTCCAAAAAGTCTTATAGTCCGCAGGTCTGTGTACATGAACCCGTCCCAAGTACGAGGGGAAAAACGCTAGCGACTCTGCTCGTCCCGGTACCAAGGCAGGTAACATGAGCAAAGGCCGTCGAGGCATTGAGGGGGAAGGGGAGGTAGGTCCATGACAGCCCGGAGAGCTTCCTGTATTCCTGCCATGCTATCGGTGTGAGTAAGAGTGAAGCACTGATCTGGTCGCCCAGTCCTCGAGGACCTTTTGGCACCCTCGTCGGCGCGCTCATTTCCCGAAATTCTCAAATGTCCAGGGACTCAACAGAAGATAATCTCGACATCCGCCCGATTCACCGATACCATGGCGTCAGAGATATCGCGAACCAGGGGATGCGGAGATTACAATGCCCCGAGAGCACTCAGGGCGCTTTGTGACTCGCTATAAATCACAATCTGGTCTCCGAACCGGGATCTTCGCGTTATCTACCGTACCCAGCGGTGTTGCAAGCAGCTCGACCGTGAAGACAGACGCAGCGCCTGGCAGAGCCCTGCTGACTTCTAACAGAGGGGAACGGCGTGGAAATCGACGCCTTCTTGGGACTTGGAGCCATCCGTATACACTGGCACGGTTCCAACGTGACAAGAAGTGTGCTCCATAAAGGCAGAGGGCAATACACCCGCCGCTGTACAAGCTTTAGGAGTAGAGGCGTGGCGATAAATAGTCAAATCTGGTACCCTCAGGGTAGAGTCATGGGCAGAACCAGGGGCGCCACCGGCTTGAGAGCTACATCGTGTTCTCAGAGTTTCCTAGCCCTAACCCAAAGGGCTTAGGGTATGACTGGCGTCTCTCGGCAGCATAGATACCGGCGAGATCAGCTGTAGATGCAGTGAGAGCTGTTGGAGACCGAGGGATGTACCTGACTCGCGGGTACAGGCGAATTGTGAATTGTGCACGGCGGAGAGCGAGTGGCATCTCCCCAGCATCAACAAGTTGGCTCTCAATGGGGGACGTGCGGAAGGCACCGGTCGCCAGACGAAGGCCGGTGTTGTGGATAGAGTCCACCTTCCGCAATACACGCTCGGTTGCGGATTCCTAAAACTCGCATCTGTAGTCAAGCTTCGAACGAACAAAATATCGGTTAGCACCCTGTTAGCACCCCCAGGTGCTGAATGGCACGGAGCGAAGAATGCTCATGGTACGGTTACAAGAGACCCTATGAGCCTCCCAGGCGAGGTGTCAGTCAAAAATAAGACCCAAGGAAACCGTGCGAATCCAGCACTTTCCAGGCGAACCCCATTTAGAATCAAGTCCAGAATGGAATGGAAAGAAAAAAACTGGTGTGAGATGACCAAAAGGCGAGAAAAACTCACAAAAGTCTGTTGCGAGGTAGAATGGAATGGATAGAAGAATACTCGTGTGCGATAACCAAAAGTAGAGAAAAAAACACGCATTTTTTGTGAGATAGAACGGGAAGGAGATGAGCCAAGTCGACTTGAAGAGAGAGATTTAGTCTTTGCAAACAGTGCATTATAAAGACGTCAAAATATGAAGGAGAGTGATTGCCTCCTTGTGGCAGAGAAAAGGCGTCTTCGGATAAAAATAGTGCGGTCGTCGGCCGACGACAGGGACGGCTTGATGCTGCGTCGTAGAAGAATGACGTCATAAAAATGGCGGGATCTCCCCGATGGTGCCAAACCTTGCCTTTTTGAAATGGTGGAAATGGAAGAGCACAAAATTCCTCACATGAAGGTTAAAGATATGGGAATACCGAATTCAGAGCTGTTTACACCTAGACCAAAAGCATATTGAGGAAAATAGCTTTACATTTTGTAGCAATACTGACTTGCCCATGCTAAAGAAGAAAATGGGAAAAACAGAAAAAGGAATACATGAAAATCTCAAAAAATGAAAATAACTTAATTCAAACTCATTGGATTACATGCCTTCCTTGCAGGTATATTTCCACACATTCACACCTACTCTAATTTCCATCACTTTCTTTCCACTTCTCAAACTTTTAGCGGGAGATGCCCTCGTTGGTTTGCGCTTTAAAATAGAAAAAAAAGAATCCATCAATCCTAAATGCTGCAGCCGTCGCTATTTTGAAGCCTAATGTAAATAAAAAAAGTGCAACAACAAAATTGAACACCAAGAAAAGAAAAAACCTACAAGGGCTGGCCCAGGTGCCAGGGGAATGGGAAGGGGGGCAGGGTACATTTAATTCCTTCCCGCACAAACTCGTGTACAAGAACTAGTACGAATATGAACCCGAGTAAAAAAAAGAACAAGTGCTATAGTCATGCCCAGTCTTGTAAGCAGGGCAGTCGGGGGCGGGGGGTAAACAACAACAAAGTGCTGCCCTAGAGAGTGGCCCATGGGTCGACCCAAGCGCCTTATAAATTGCAACGTTAATGCAACGCGTAATTAACGCCGCCCAGCAACGCTGATTGATGAACGACGCCCCTTGGGACGAAGCGAGGAGAGGGGGGCTTGAGCCCCATGACAGGGTTCTATCAAGAGCCCCTCCAGTGAATCAATCCACCAGTCAAGACCAGATTTTCCAGCCCCCCCCCCCTCCTAATCCACAAAGAAGGGTAGGGTCTATCTCCGCTCAGAAAGACCTGCTGCTTCGACCCGCGGAGGACTCATGGCGCATTGGGCAACTCCTATGACTATGGGAATTTTGAGAAAAAACAACAAAAGCGATAACCAAGGGGGAATTTTCCCCTGCAAAGGTTTGCACAAGGGCAAATAAAGAGGTGATGCTAGCAGAAGTGTAAAAGGGGGGGCATGGAAGACACCTTACGAGCATGAAAAGTGTTTCTGGTACGACCATTTTTCCTTAAGTGCTAGGGGCCATGAGGGCGTACTAAATGGGCTCCAGAGATATCGTGAACCTTTTACTGGTAGTAGTTGGGAAGTTAGGGAGAAGCCACCGAAGGAAATGTAGTCACAAAGGAATGGCACCAGCCCACAAATTAACATTAAACGCATTGATTAAAAAAATAAGCAAAAACCAACAAGAGAATAACTGACAGAAGCAACAAGTGCCTTAACGGCATTTTATTTCAGTAGCTATTCTGGCGACCACCTGCATGGGCATAAGTCGCCATAAAGGCAATACTTAGCCTAGTAGTTAGGCGATATTAAAACCAAGGAACCAAAAACAACGTAAACAAAACCTCCAAAAAATCCGCAAATTATACAGCAAAAAAACTGATAAACTAGGAAAAAGGACGGTAGAGCGTCGACGTGAGGGTCTCATCTCTCCGCGCCCGAGCATGCAAGCAAGACCATCAACTATATACGATGGAGGAGACCTGCGTCCCCCAACAATTCCATAATTGCACAATGGAGGTTACATGTATTCGTCCCAAGTACAATGGACAAGTGGTAGCGACTCGGCTCGTCCAAAGTACTCGACTAGGTAACGTGCACGAAGATCCCACACGAAGTCTTCGCAGTAAGGTGCAAGGGGGCGCTCCATCAAATAGCGGTGCGTCCCGCGATTGTGCCCAATTCGAAGACGAAAGGAAGAGACGTGAAGACCCCGCGGCATTAGGGGTTAGGTCCACGGGAACAGTCACAGAATGATGGCGCACAACCTTAGGTTCCTCTTGGCCGTCTCACATCTTCTTTGCCAGAACGCCTGGAGGGCTGACTTGAGCCCTGCTATGTAGTCAGTGTGAGGAAGAGTGAAACGCTGGTGTGGTCGCCCAGTCCTCGCCGACTGTTAGGCGGCCTCATCAACGCGGTCATTTCCAGTAGAAAATAATCGGGATTACCGGGAGAAATGTGAAAATGTGTGGAAGAGGTATAGTCCGAGTAGCTGAAAAAAGATACTTCTGAGGGCTCAATAGAGGGGGGTACATTCCTAATGAGCCTTTAACAGGTGACCATAAACAGTAACCCCCCAGCACATTTTGCTATTTTTAATGGCAGCAGTCTACGTGGACATAGCCGTCAAAAACACAAATGTAGGCTTATCTTCAGGCTAAAATAAAAGGAAATAAAAAATAGCAAGAGTACCAATAATAAAAAGTCAAAATACAAATAAACATAAAAATAGGGACGCTCAAGAACTCCTGAGGAGGCATATCTCCCTCAGGAAGCCTGATTATGCTACCAACAATTTAACTCATTAAATACAATGGAGGAGGCCCACCTCCTCCAAAAACTCAATTATACCACAGTCTGGGGTGCAGAAGTCTCTCCCAAGGACGAGGAGCAGGAGGTAGCGACCCTATATGTCGCGGAACTAGGACAAGTTCCACTCACGCACTTCCCGAGAATAGAACATTCTTCCCGTCTGGGGGACCCAGCGATCTTGGCAAAAATGTTCAAAGGAGCGCTAAATCAGATGATGCTGCGTCCTGGGAGTGTATACTATTCGGAGGCGACAGAAAATGAATGGATACCGTCGATGCACTCGGCCAAGAAGAAGAGTCTGGGTGTAATGGTACGAAACTTAAAATTCCTGTGCCCCGTCTCCCATCTTAATTATCATGAAAATTTGAGGGAAACCTGGTCCCTGCCATGTAGTTAGTGTGGTGAAGAGTGAAACGCCGGTCCAGTTGCTCAGTCTGTACAGGCCGCTTGGCCTACTCATCAGCGCGCTAGTTTACAGGAAGGCAGAAAAAAACAATCTTGACATCTGACTCGCAGCAGCCATGAGGTTACGGGTACTACAAACCAAAGAATGTGGAGAGTCTAATACCTAAAGAGCACTCTGCGCCCTCTGTGAGTCGGTATGGATTACAAATCGATCTCTCAACTGGGCTTGGCGCGTAAGTTGCCGTAAGGATCGGTTTATTGCAACCAGTTCTGCCGTAGATACAGACGTAGCAGACGAAAGAGCTCCACCGGCTTCAAACAAGGGGGAGGTAACATGGAAGCCAGCTTCCCCTTTCGGACTTGGAGCCATGTTTTTACACCGGCATGGCTCCGATAAGACAAGATGCATGCTCTAAGAATTACGAACGCAGTATTTATTACTTGCTGTAAGAGCATGGGGGCAAAGGAATGTAGTATCCTCCATTGTGGCGTCTTAGGGTGAACAATCGGGGCGTAACCGGTCAAAGAATTAAATCTGTCTCTTGAAGGATTTTCCTAGCCCTGAACCGAAAAGGTGTAGGGCTTGATTGGAGGCAGTCGGCAGCATAGGCAAAGGGGGGAGGGGACACATGCGCGCAAGCACATGATGCACTGTGTACGGCGTAAAGTAAGGGGCATCCCGCGCCGACAAGGAGGCTCTCTCGAGAGGACGTTCCGGAAGTCGTCCACAATAGATATGATGCAGAAGAATAAATCTCGCATCCGTAGT
Organism: Ceratothoa steindachneri; assembly: GCA_963969495.1. Lineage (NCBI taxonomy): Eukaryota > Metazoa > Arthropoda > Malacostraca > Isopoda > Cymothoidae > Ceratothoa > Ceratothoa steindachneri. Next base: position 68,173,830 of record OZ018324.1, on the reverse strand, counting down.
CAAATATTTAGGGAAAACGAAGTGCATAAATGAAAGTAGGGTAACTCTAACACGATCCGTTGTTTTGGCCGCTAAAGGACATAGGATATCTATGGTGCAAGTGCATTGTGCAACTCACAGTCGAGACGTTGGTCGAAGACTAGCCAAAATAATGGGTGAGAGTATACCGCGTACAGGTGAGTCCTATTTAAAAATAGGACTGGGTCGGTGAGATACCCATGAAGGAGGCAAAGGTGCACCAACTTCCTTTGGGCCAACGAAAACCGAAACTAGTTCGTTTCAGCATAACGAGAGACGCAGTTATGTACCCGTTGGACACAGGTTCCAGAGTGGGGATTGAAGCCGCACCAAAGAGGTAAAAAAGTAGCCCAACGGGAGCACAGATGTGATGCTGTTGATACTCATAACAGAGTGACGCCGGGGACACTTCGATGCGGGACACCTTCTTTTTGCCTTACCTCTATCCCTAAGTGAAATTTGCTATCTCGTAAGAACTCAGAGAAATGGAGAGACGTTCACTCTCTGCGGTATAATTGAGGTTCTCCACGATATCGTATCGCCACAAGATATCGGAGTCGTTCTCCAAATCGAAAAAAATACTCTGTGGTAAAACGTTGCCTGCGAAGGAAAGCTTCGCAACTTAAACAAAAAACAACTAAAAAAAACGAACCAAAAACGGGCAAGACAAAAACAAAAGGAGAAAAGATTCGCCGTTTTTGTTTTGTTGTTCGTTTTTTAATCAGCGGCCATCTGGCGACTGCCTATCAGGGCACATATCGCCACAATCATCTTACAGCCTAATGCTAGACTAGATTAAAAACCAAACGAGCAAAAACACAAAAACCAAACATACAAAACAAAAAAAACAAAACAAAGCCACACACAAACAAAAGAGAACAATAAGCAAGAAAATAGAAGAAGGAAGCACACCCCGGCGTTGGGGAGGCGGACCATCTCCCTGCGCAGGAGTATGCGGCCAACATCAAAGAGACTAAAATAAAATGGAGGAGGCCTGTCTTTTCCTAAAAGTAAGATAATCTACAAGTCTTTATGCACAAACCCGTCTCGAATTGTGACAGAAGGCTCACATTCTGTAAGGGCCTGACCGTGCACCCGGCACCCAAAGACTAAACATTTTGGAAGAGGCAAAAGCCTCATACAAAAACTCGACTACTTCCCATTCAGGAATTACGAACGTCTCCAAAGTAAAAGGGACAATCGGTAGCGACCCTGCGCGAAGATACTCCAGTTTAGCACTTTGAACAAGAGAGTGCGGGCACTCTGGGGACCAAGCAGTCATCGCAGCAAGGGACAGGGAAGAGTTCCCTTAAATAGCCATACGTCACGAGAGTTTCCGGAGGCAACAGAAAGCGGCCAGAAGCCGTCGAGACACTCGGGATAGGCACATGTAAAGAGATGCAGGGCAACATCAGGCAACTTTACGTTCACTTCGGCCATCTCCCATCTTCTTTGCCAAGCATCCAAAAGGGTTAACTTGATTCCTGCACTGTGTTCAAAGTCATTAAGAGCGAAACGCTGGCCCACCCACCCAGTCCTTGCAGTGTTTGGTGACCTCATCAGCGCGTTAATTTGACGCAATTCCTTCATGTCCAGAAACCTAGCAAACGCCAATCTCGATATCTTCCCGGGTTGATGAGACCGTCTCCTCACGGATAATGCGAATCAAGGGGTAAGGAGGATATTTCAACCATAACAAGGCAGTCAGGGCGGGCTAAATCACTATAAATCATAATTCTGGCTCTGAACAGGGCAGATCGCCTAATCTCCCAAGGAAACAGTGAATTTCATCCAGCTCGGTCGTTAATATAGAGTGTGAAAGTGGTTGAGCCCTCGCAAAACAGAGATACGGTATGTAAGCCGATCCACCCCATTCGGACTTGGAGCCATCCGTGTAACTGGCACAGTTCTAGTGTGACACGAAGTGTGCTTCCAAAAGGTCTAACGCAATACTCCCAGTGCTGTAGTTGTTTTGGGATCAAAAGCGTGGCAACAAACATTTACAAGTGTTACCCGCCAGGGTCACGTCCTAGGTAGAAGCGGAGTAGCCACCGGGCGAGAGCTACATCGAGCTCTTGAATGAGGTCCCTTGCCCTAAATCCAAAAGGCTTAGGGTAGGAATGGAGTCTCTCAAAAGCATAATCATCGTAAAGATCGGCTGCAGAAGCAATGCCCATGGCGCAGGTACAAGAGGTCCTAAGGATCTGAATATGAGCCTCCCATGTGAGGCGTGGGTCGAAATCAAGACCAAGGAAACAGCGCGAATCCATAACTTACATGCAACCCCAGTTTATGAACAATTCCGGGTCCAGGTGCAGCCGTGGGAGGCGACAGAAGTGCATTACCTTAGTCTTGGCCAAGAAAAATAGTAACCTGTGTGCTTTGGCATAGCGAGAGATTCGGCTCAATGCCTGTTTGTTTCGACGCTCCAGAATTGGCATCTGGGTCACACCAAATGATATTGATAGGTCGTTTATTTAGAGCCTAGCGAGAACATATTCCAGCAGCATCGAGGTGATACCGTTGATGCTTAGGGCAAAGAGTGTGATACTGTGGACACTTTCAGGGGGACGCCATCTTCCTGCTATATTTGGCCGGAGAGGGCTCCCCCAAAGGGTCGGTATAAAAATAGAACTGTATGCAAATCAGTTCCCCGTCCCCTCACTTCAAGTGCTCAATGCCACGGAACGAAGAATGTTCATTGCATTGACACAAAAGACCCTAAGGTTGGGAATATGACCCTGTCAGGTGAGATGTTGGTCAAAAACAAAACAAAAAGAAATGTGAGATTCTATCATATTCAGGCGAGCCATATTTAGGAGCAAGTCTGAGGGGAGGTGAAACTGTGGATGGAGACAGGAGTACACTAATTTAGTTTTGTGTCGAGAAAGCCAACGCCGGTGCACTTTGGCATAGCGAGAGAGGCGATTCAGAGGCTGTTAAGACCGACGTATCAAATTATGTATATAAGGCGTAGCAAAAATGATAGAAGGTTGTCTATGTATAGCGTAGAAAGAACATCTTTAGGCAGTACCGAGGCGATACAATTGATGTTCTACGCAAAGAAAGTGACACTCTCTTCCACTATATTGTACTGGACAGAGCTCCGCCAACCGTATGCGGAATCTAAGATCTCTTAGATATCCAGACAATAAGAATTGGGAGGAGTATCCTCTAACACATGGTGGCGATGGTTTCCATGATACTGCATCGCCATGCGGTATCGTAGGCCTTTTTCAGATCAAAAAACACTGTGGCAAAATGCTGTCTACAAAGGAAAGTATCGAGGATAGGATTTTTCAACTAAAGCAGAGCATTCGACATGGAGTGGAACTTGCAAATGCCGGATAACGCGGGAGAGGAATGGCTGCCGCTATCCGTAAAATAAGCGATTCTAACATTAATAAATTTCTTCAGCAACTTTCACAGGATGAATGTTAGAAAAATTGGGCGGAAACCAACCGGAGTACAGTGATCTCTCTACGTTTGCGAAAAGCAAAGACGGTAACCATTTGTCTGAAATTTGTGAGGATACCCTCCGTCCAGATCCTGTTGAATAAAGCTAGCATAAAGACTATTTCCCGGATGTACTGAGTGTCGAAGATTGTCGTACGGAATATCATACGGACCATGGGCTATATCCGCGCACGAAGCGAGAGCGCAACACAACTCATATCGTAAATAGGTCTTTGAAGGATTTTCCGCCTGTGGACTTACAATAAAGTAGGCGGCCTTTTGCAAGCCCACTGTGTGATTTATATTCTGTCTGAACAGCATTCCGACTAAATAATGTGATAAAGGCTGTTGCAGCACTCTGCCACAATCCAAGAGTCGGAGATTGCGATCCCGTCTTTCTGGAGAACAGGAGAGGGGTAGATCGAGAACAAACCCATTAATCCTTTTGATGCGCTTCCAAACCTCTATAAGAGCGGTCTTCCCGTTAAATAGAAACACCTATGCCCGACAAGCATAGAGGCAGGCATGCTTCGAAATATACCGGCGCCGAACCCTCATAAGGGGAAATTCACCGACGGTAAAATCATTCGGATGGGGCTTGTAGTGTTATAGGCTTATCGCGTGTCTCTAAAGGCTGTCTAAGACTAGGCTAACACCACCAATCGGCTTAGTGTGTCCAACTACGATGAGGGCGCCGAAAAATAACTGAACGCCTCAACTCCTGGACATAGATAGAGAAAACAGTAATTTCTTGAAATGCAGCCCACTGAGCCCGCTCCAAGCAATACCAAGGTGGTTTCTCAGGCAGCAGTGGCCTAGTAAATGATATTTAGGCGAGAAAGTGATCACAGTGAAGTCGTTCGGGCGGCGCTTATAGCGCATGTAGGCATAACGCTTCTGTTTGAGGGCCGTCTCACACTCGGCGGAAAAAACACGGGAGCGGTCGGCGTGCAAAACGGCCAAACGTTCTAGGAATAGTAGCTAGGCTCACGGCGATGAGGTTGCTGGGGAAGAACTCAACGGCCTCATCTACCGACCTAAACTCCTCGAATGAGACAAATAAATCAGTCATTCCCTGAAATTCGGACCAGAGCGCACGCGCCAAGCACCGCCGGGGTGGGCTCTCGGGCGGCAGCGGCCGAGAAAATGATATTTGAATGAGAACATGATCACTACCATGGATGTCATCAATCACCCCCGAACCAAAGTCAGACTGTGCATCCGGAGAGCACAAAGATAGACCGAGGCAAGAAAATGAAGCGGTTTTCGGGAAGTGATGCGTAAACTCATCAACATTTAGGACACGCATCTCCAGCTCGTCGATCAGGGCGGCAAAGATCTGACCCCTGGGAATGATCGAGTAGTCTCCCAAGAGAGGGTGTCTCCAGTTCAAGTCCCCGAGCAAGAGAAAGAGCATCAAGAGCCGTGCCAAGACGCTACGGAAGTCCACCACGTCGAAGTCAGCAGATGGTAGAAAGTAGAGGGAAATAACAGTATACCTCCTATCCAGGTGCAGCTGCACAGCTACTGCCTGAAAGGAGGTATTTAAAGCAAATAAAAGAACGGAGACATCATGCTGGGTGTAAATCGCGCATCCTCCCGCCCAGCCCCCCCTCCCGTGGTGATGGGGTCGCAAAACTCTTATACCCCGGGAGGGTAGGCAGGGAGCACGTGCCCAGCATGGTCTCCTGTAAAAATATAGCTAACGGGGAGCGGGAGGATACTAGCCTCCATAGCGACTACCATTTGGCCCGGAGTCCGCGGCAATCCCATTGAAGGATTATGCCCTCCAGGCCCAGCTCGGAGGAGATGCGGGGGGGCCCTCTTCGAAGAGAATACCCTCACAGGAATGGCCGTACGCTTGTCGGAGGCAGAACTCTGAGCGTTGTTGGCCGGACAATGCGCTGAAGGCCCTCTCGCCTTTAGGACTTATCGGGGAAGGTGTGGCTCGCCATACGAGTCTTTTCCTCTCTTGGCCTCGAAACTTTAGGCAGGCTTTGGAAGCAGAGGCCCATCTTTTGAAAGATCCACCGTCTCCGCGCCAACCAGCCTACCACTAGGTGTGGGCACAGGAGCCGAAGCTCCTTTACTGCTGTCCTTTCGGGGAACAGCTTTAGGAACACCGGAAGATGGCCTCACGACCAACTTCAGGTGCGTTTCCTGCTATGAGTCTAACGACTAGGTGGATGCGCGTGGCCGTTTCGCTTTACGGGAAACTGTGATACTAGGGGAAAGAGGGGGAACCCTGGTTGTAGCCGAGGATGGGTGTGAACCCTTTATGTCACCGGCTCTACCAGAGGAGACCCGAGGTGGGTAGAACCCGAATAAGGATTCCTAATGGGCGCGGAAACGATCGTTCTCGCGGGCCCGGAGGGCTCAAGAGCAGAGGGATTCTTTCTTAACATTGAGGCAAAATACATCTCAAGCAGAGCTGGGCGCGCCGGGAACAGGATTTTTTCTCAATGTGATACGCACCATATTGTTTCAAAGAAGCGGGGTACGGCTCTCCGCAATTGACACACTTGGCCACACACGATTTGGACTTGTGAGCGGCCTTGGAGCAGCTTACATAGACTTCGGGTAACCCTAACTTTGCGCGTCTACAGGAGCATTAGTATGGCCAAAGCGGTGATAGTAGTAGCACCTCCTTGGCAGTGGCACTAATGCCTGTACGCGGTAGCAGTACCAACCGGCAGGCTCCGACTCAGAGAGCTTGTAACAGTTGAACGTTACGAAGAGTGTAGGGGTGGGTCTCGAAGCCCCTACCTGTTTTCTCATCACACGCTAGACCTTGACGGCCCCATGGTCTGCTAGCTCTAAGGTGATGTCCTCTATAGAGTAGGCCACAAGTTCCCTCGCATAAACTACTCATTTCACAAAGTTCATGGTAGAGGGCGGCGTCACACTCACCGGGGTGTCATCAAGTGTCCGAAGGGCACTGATCATGGCCGCCTCGGAGGGATTCGACACATTCGCCAGAAGGCTACTCTCCGAGAAACGGGTCACCTTCTGCTCTTTACCAATCACGCTACCTAAATCTCTCCTCTGATGGATCATGTTGCCCTTAGCCAACATGCTGCCATCAATGGAGCAAATAACGAGGAATCGTTTGAAAAAAGCGGCCTCCAAAACGCTAGGTAACGTCTGAATTAGGGGTCCCGACGTAATTGAGGCTCCGCTCTGCGCACTTTTGGTCTTAGTATGGGACTCTTACCTGGGGAATCAACGGGGCCGGACGTGCCTAACTTGGCTTGGTCTCTTACCGAAATGGCAGCAGACCTGTCCGTCCCCACGGTTCCCGCAGTAGGAGAAGAGCCCCGCCCCCTGAATCTTTTTTGTTTTCTTTTGGTTTGTTTTATTTTTTTAGGAGAGGAGGGCGGGGAATGAACCCGCTTTTCCCCTCCGCCGGTCGGGTCCCCCAGGCCAGATGGAACGTCCCAGCAAGATCCTTCTCTGAAATGGAGAAGGACATGGCTGTCACGGGGGCACCAGCCGGGGGGGAAGATCCTTCCTCTCCTTGTAAGGCCTTGGGCACCCGTGCCGTCTAAGGACCACACGGCATGAGATAGCTGGTCAGGTCCATAAATGAGGGGAAAGTCTTAGCAAAAAGTGTGTGCAAAGAGGAAAAGGATAGGGACATCAGCTTTCCCATGCCCCAATAAGAGGTTCAATTCAACTCAGTAAGCCAAGCCTTTCCTATTGGCACTCTGACTTGGAGGACGTGTCCCTCCTAATCGTGCCAGATGTAGCAGTCTACATAAGGTGTCACTCTGCGCGGTGTTATCTATCAAATTGAATACGCAAGGGGTTATAGAAATTGGGGAAATGAGGCGGGGTAGAGTCTATTATATAACATGGATACTAACTCTATCGTTCTATCGACAGGTGTGAGGTGTATGTACATCATCTTTTCGCAATTAAAGATTGTAAGAAGACGGTTTTCATTCTAACCTATGGTGTACCCCCCGCAATAGAGATGACGATCCTTACCTGCCACATGGATGGATGCTCATGGAAGTCGCTGGACCTGGATGCGACTCTACTCGCCAAGGTCTCAAGACGGCATTTCTGGACAAACACTCACAGCCCCAAGCAGCGGCCACCACAGCCAACCTGAACTTGAAAGCAACCACCATCAGCGCAGTCTCCACCCCCGATCAATGGTCCACATTCGGACTGGACCATTGATCGGGGGGTATAACATGCATAAGAGTAATATGTCCATCGTCAGCAAGATAATCACAACCTCCCTATACTACTGTTGTGAAGACGACCTTAAGACTGACTTAATGAGAGACCTCTAGTACGATATTACATCTACATATGTCTGAGCAGGACCTATTGGCTGCCATTAAGCGCCTGGCAGTCAAGGATGAAAGCACGCTCGTCCACCGCATGAAACTCACCAAGGTGACTCAAGCGCCTAAAACTGGTATCAGGACATTTCTCGCAAGTCTTAAGGGCCAAGCATCTCTTTACCAATACATTGCCAAATGTAAAGAACCAGGGTGCCTCCATACATTTCATTATATAAATTAAATAATCAACGATAATCTCATCCGGGTAATCGCTGACCCTGAAATACTTTCCGACCTACTTGGCGACCCGAAAACGGACCGGACACTTGAAGAAACTGTGTCGTATATTGTCCCCCCAAAACAAGGCAAAGACACGCGAGCTGCTGTTGAAAATAGCACTTCATCCATTTCTAACTCCCCCCGCAGCAGAAATAAGACTCAGATAGTGTCTAACGGCAAGTGTTGAGCTTGTGGAGAGCTGCGCGACAGCCAGAACAACTACAGAAATTCAAGAGCGAAACATTGTGAAGCATGGTCCTTCACATGCAAAAAATGTTCGTTCAAGGGCCAATATGCATCATGTTGCAGCAAATGATCCTCGTGCGGAACTTTGGGGTCACCGTGACAGCAAGTCAAGATGGTGCTCACAGAATGCACGCCAGAAGGACCAGCCAAAAAAGAGGACTAATGAGGCCTTCTAAACCGAAGAGGATTCTGCAAGCTCCATATTCAACCAATTGTGCGCGGCAGGTTGCCATGCCCAAGAAGTATCAGTTGGGAAGAAGCTAAAGCATCTTGAACATCACATATTTGATGGTAAGTGGATAGCAAGGTTGTCCTAACTAAATCCCCCTATGAACGTGCAATTGACTCCCCTCGTCGAAGACCACAGGAGCCTAGGATTTCTGATGGAGAAAACTTCTGCTCTCACCTCCATTAATATGCCAATGATTGCTGATTCAGGTTGCCAAAGCTCCATTATACCCCTTTGCTCGGCACTAGCAATGGGCATTAACAGGAATGACATCTTCTCTGTACGACTTACAATACAAGGAGCCATCCAGGAAGACTTAGGGATCGAAGGTGGAATTATAGCAAGTATCGCAACCCTCAATGCATCTGGAGACACTCGTAGAACAAGACATCCGATCTATGTATCAAAGAAAATAGACAAGGCGTTTCTTTGTCGAGAAGCCTTTACCACATTAGGAGTCATCGCTTCAGACTTCCCTATAGCGTCTGAAAACCACCCTCCAGCATCAGTGACATCATTAGAAAGCACAGAAACCACGAAATGTACCTGCCACAAACGGGACCAAAACCCGCCACCTATTCCCACGCAGATACTCCCAGGCTAGAAGCCACAGATAGGAATGTGCCGAACCTCAAACAATGGCTACTCGACTATTACGCGTCTACAGCATTCAACACATGTGAGCATCAACCAGTACTGATGATGAAGTGTGAACCCCTTGAATTGCATGTGGACGCTAATGCGAAGCCTGTAGTTATACACAAACCAGCTCTCGTACCCATCCACTGGCAGGACAAAGTCTTCGAAGACCTGGAAAGAGATGTGAGAATAGGTGTACTTGAGAAAGTAATCCCGAATACTACTGTCACACGGTGCCGCAGAATAGTAGTAATTGCCAAAAGTGATGGTTCTCCCAGACGCACAGTTGACCTTCAGCCATAGAACCGCCACTATGTGAGGCGAACACGCCACATGCCGAACCCATTCCACCTAGCTGACAGAGTCATATGAAGAAGACGGTCACAGATGTGTGGAATGGATATCATTCGGTACCAATACGTGAAGAGGATACGCGCATAACCACATTCATTGCCCCCTGGGGTCGGTACTGATACAAGGTAGCCCCTCAGGGTTTCTTCGCTAGTGGTGATGCTTATAACCAATGTTTTGATGCAATTATTTACAAATTCAACAACAAAGTGAAATGTGTGGATAACACTTGCCTGTGGGCTGAGTGGGTTGAAGCAGGCTTCTTCCAGTCATGTCAAAAGTTAGATTTATGTGCTAGGAATGGCATAACATTAAACTCCAAGAAATTTCAGTTTGCCGAGGATGAAGTAGAACTTGTTGGGGTGAACATAATGCCTACAAATTTGAAGCCCAGTGCGAAATTCTTGAATTCGATCAAGAAATTCCCAAAGCCCAAAGATATCACGGGAGCAAGGGCATGGTTTGGCCTGGTAAACCAGGGAGCTTACGCATTTGCAATGACCCAGTGAATGAAACCCTTTCTTCATCTCCTCAAGCCTTCAACGAAGTTCGAATGGACTGAAGAGCTAGAGTCTGTTTTCACCACGGAGTCGAAGGAGGTAATAATTAATGAAATGAAGGAAAATATTCGTTCGTTCCAGCCATCTCACCCAACGTGCCGCATGACTGACTGGTCCATTGACAGGATAGGCTTCTTGCCTATGCAGAAGTACACAAGCCGCTTGTTAGCATCCTGAACGATCGCTTCGCTTACTGAAATTGACAACATGCGCCTTCTTAACCTCAAGGAAAAGACGCTGGCATTTAGATTCACCATGATTCATGTACCCGGTAAAAGGAACGCGGGCGCAGATGCAGGCAGCATCCAGCTACTCTAATATCAGTAATGCAGACATGACGGCTAACTACAAAACAGCCGTTAGCATTGGAGATCTGCCCGATTTTGACACGGACACTGCAAAAGATGCAGCCATGGTTGTCTCAGCATCAACTACACTACATGCCATTACAAATGTAGTTACATGGGACATGGTAAGCCAAGTTAGTGCATCAGATAAGAGACTCTCAAAACTAATTAAACGCCTACGAGAGGTCTTCTTCACATTTGGTATAAAAAAGGAGCTAATGTCAGACGGCGGACCCAATTTAAAGCGTTCAATTCAAGAGTTCCTCGCCTCCTGGGAGGTCCATCACAGGATTTCGTCAGTAGCCAATCCTCACGCCTGCTGCAGAGCTGTGGTAGCCGTGAAGACAGTGAAACGTATGCTAATGGATCACACACGTCAAATGGGTCAATCGAAGTTGATAAGTTCCAGTGTGCAATGCTAATCGAAACTCTATTGACCCAGGAATCCTATCCCCATCTCGATGGATCGCTATCGTGCGCACAGTACCTGGTCTGAAACCTCGGCAAATTGTGAAAGGGCACTTGTCAAACGTCACTCTCGTGGACACGAACAATGGGCAGAACTTACATGTATGCTTCCTCCTTTGCGTGTAGGCGACCACGTTTATTTGCCAAATCTGGTAGGGAATCAACGAAGATGTTGGGAACGCACAGCGGTAGTTGTGGAAGTCCGCCAATTACACCAGTATGTCGTTAAAATCGACGGGTCTGGAAGGATCACACTGCGGAACAGGCAGCACCCGGAACTCATAGGGTCACCCATTAGTTTAGAAGTGCCTCAGCGGAGAATCCAAAACTTCCACGAGCACTCGCACGGTTAGTACTCCACAATTAGACTGGTAATAATGAATCCCTACAAGCCCGCAGGCTACGCAATCTTTGAGGACAGGACCCACCGAGCAACTAGTGTGTTCATCCAGCGCCTCGCCCCATTGCAGTACTAGTGCATATCTATGTTTAGTTGGAGCTATTCATTACTATACCATTTATTAGTTGTTTATATACATATTCAACAGGAAGGCACTACCAAACCTTAATACATCAGTAGCTTTAACACCATTTTACCCTCACATTGCGCAGTTAGTATATTTTGATTGAACATAACTCATAATTTTCCCACATAGCGCTAGCGCACTCAATAGTGTTTCATAGAGTTACATCTCGTACCTAGTGCTAGTTTTGCATGTGCCCATAAAAACTCACGCCGGGGGATAGGAGATAGATATCATGGATACTAACTCTATCCTTCTACCCTAAGGTGTAAGGTGTACATCATCTTTTTTCACCTCATTCCTCACATTTTACTAAATTTTTAACTTAAGGGGAGGGGATAAGATTCCATTTTGTATCATTATAAATTTGAATTTGGCATAATGTCTAAATACTATGAATCAGGAATAGTTAGAGTAGTCAAATATCATGATTCACTTCGCCTAGTATTTAGTTAAAAATTAATAAACGTTTAAATTCAAGTCATGTGTAAAAAGATTCATTGTACATGTACATCACCTTTTCGCAACAACCTGGGAAGGCACCAGAGCCTGTTGAACAAAGGCAAAAGAAAGGCCAAGCCATCGTTAACCTAGTTGTAGAGGCGTGGCATGCAGGTGTGGCGTGCAGGGGCTGTATCCGCGCAAGAAGTGAGAGCGGAAAGCAACTCTGCGGGGTCCGAGATGGCATTCCCATCTTTTTGGAGAACGGAAGGGCTGTCTTATGAGAGCTTACTCTTAATTATTTTGACACGCTTCCACACCAATGCAATAGCGTGCCGTGTCCTATTGAACCAAGACTCGTAGACCCACGATGATGAGCGAGTTTCGAAATGAAACGGAACCAGGCAACCACCCGACAAAATTCATACAAGATGAAATCGTTCCGACAGCACCTGTAGCCATTTTAGGTACATCGCTTCTCTCTTAGGGCCGTCCTACACTCATCCGACGGTGTGCAAAACGACCAGACCGTCCAGGAATAGAAGTCAGTCATTTCCTCGAATGAGCGCAATCTTTCTCGATCCCATGCAGGACAGCTCTTCTGTTGTGTCTTCTATGGACTAGTCCAGGCCAGCAATTTTCTTGCATATACGAACCCATTTGACAAAATACATGGTAAGTGTGATATTACCTGCATAGGTGTGTCAGCGAGCGTCCAAAGAGCACTCAGTATGGCTTCCTGGGTTGAATCATGCGGGTTAACCGAAGGGCTTCATTTCGAGACACTGGAGGCCTTCAGTTATCACCCGAGAATCCTGGCCAATGCCTGGCGATGATATAGCATGTGCTGTGGAACAGACTTGCTTGATAACTTGCGAAAATGACCGGGAAACGTAGAAGCCGGGTCGCCTTTCGAAGAGGGGCACCGACGTCTCTGAGGCTCTATTACTTTAATTTTATTGGGGGGGGGGGGGTATTTAGAGGTTAAGGACTGGATTCTCTTTTCTCCCACTCCGAGGGAATCTTGAAGCCTGATAAACCAGGCTCGCTCTGAGCCCTCGCAGGCTCCAGGGCTCCCCCCCCCCGCCCCAGAAGGAGGAGAGCTCTTGTTCTATTTGTATTTACTTTGGAGAGAGAGGGGAGGAAGGGCTTTTCATCATTTTCTCCCTTCACCCGAGGAGGCTTCAAGGCCTCCTAGTCCTTCGTAGTGATGGCGAAGGGCCCACTAACTCCCGGAGCCACTACGGAAGGAGGAGTAATCCTCTTGGCCATTTCTGTTTGTACCACTTCACCACCAATAGGAGCCCGCGCAGGGGTGGGTATCAGGTTCGAAGGCTTGACCCGCCAAATCACAAACCCTTTAATGGGAGGGGGAGGGTCCCACAGTCTGAGGAGAGGAAACCGCAACCTCCTTACTAGGGATCACGATTCCTCAGAGGTCCTCCTTTTGGTCATCCCCTCAAGACGCGCCCAGGGCACCACCATTCAAAGGCGTGCCGTTTTCCCCGTCTCCCTACACCAAGGTGTGACGAGGCCACGCTTGTAGGTGGCCTTTCATCTCATGACGGCGCAGTAATTTCTTGTGTTTGTGACCACGATATCGAATCGAAATGATATAGAAAAGCTCCCGCATGATCAGAAATATGCACACTATGATGATTTACACATACAGGGCCTAGAATTTGAGCTAGGTTGGACCTTGTCAACATGAACAAATTTGCCCTAAAATTATGTCACATAAAGAATGGGGCCAGCTTAGTCACGGTGTATGTGTGCTGGAAGCGGCGAACAGTCTGCAACCCAATACACTCAATACATTCCCCAGTAATAGAGATTTCGACCTCGCGGTGTATCCCACCGCTGGACCGGGATCAAATACAAGCGATGCACAACAGCAAGCACTAGGGGAGGGAGGGTATGCTGCTCTTCCAGTGGCAACAAGGACATTACCCCTGTTACACGATCCACCCCTCTACTGGGGATAAGAAGATATAGGAAAAGTGGCCACAAGAGAAACTGTTGCAACTAACGACCGGACAGAGACCAACAGTTTCTATTGTGGCCACTGGGATCGACATGACCTGCCGCTCCTACAGATGTCAGATCTAGCATCCTACAACCCTCCTCACTTCAAAGTCTTAGTTGCAAATATTTCAATCACAGACATTGCGAAGCCTAAGGGAAGATGTGCTAACGAGGATTGGTGAATCTGGCTTTGTCATGTAAGAGTTTATTCACGTTTTATTTAGCCACATAAATCAGAAGTTTGTAGGGAGGGGGAGGGCCTTATGTCGTTAACATAAGCTTAAAATTGTTTCTAAGAAAAGGTATCCAATATTAAGTAATTTCGACGTGAATTATGAAATGCAAACTGACATATCTGATGAACACGTATGTTTGTTTTAATTCTAAACTTTAAATGAAAAGGTTCCATTGGATTCCGTATCAGGCATTAACCAATCATATTGAGTCGATAATACAATACTCCAAGCATGCAAGTAATAATAAATTCCTAGAAGCCTGCAAAATCAGGTTCCTTAGATATGCTCTTTCCCCATTTTTAGCTTTCCCTTTGAATTGTGGGAAAGTAGAGCTATTTACCCAAGCAATGCCTTCCAAGAATCAACGACTCTATTAATGAAATAATAGTTCCTCAAATCCAGCCCCCATCGATATTTCTTTTCATTTTCAGTGACGCTTTGTCCTATCTAGCATCAGTCTCTAACTCGAAAAACTTCCCTATTTCTAATTTATCAATCCCCTTAAACATTTTAAAAAGCTGGATCGTATCACTCCTTAAGCATCTCCTTTCAAATGAAAACATGTCAAGTGCCCTCAACCTATCCAAGGTGTCTCGAGGAAGGTATCACTTTTATTGCTCAATGTTGATATCCTGCTTGTGATGTGGGGCCCATGCCTGAATACAATATTCCAGCTGTGGTCTAACATACGAGTTGTATAACATGATAATAACCCCCACTATTTGCCTTATTTCTATCCTCCTAGCACTGAACAAACCCTAGAGACGAGAAAAACACTTTTCGTTATATTTAAAGAAAGAGTTTAATAATCCTTTTATTTAATCTTATAATTTTAAGAAAATACCATCGGTTGATTTGGTCCACTGCATCAAAATGATTGTGATTTCTTGTAAGAAAACCCGTGAATATACATAACACCAAAACAGAAGTAAACCCAGATGAAATTTTCTGGCTGTTCCCTTCCCTAAACTGTACTGCCCCAAGAATGGACGGGGGGGGAGGGGGGGACACTCGTTTATGCACGCAAAGGCCCCGTCATTAGATATATATTGTGGAATCGAGCGACGACGTCGCCTCAATTCAAAAGTCTCCCCTTAGCAAAAGTTTCATCCTTCAGATATGACATAAGGATGACCACGGAGTACCCCCCACCCTCCCACTCTAGATGATGACCTTGCGGGTGTTTACAAAGAAAAAAAGAGAATAAAATTTTAAAAAGAATGGAAATATAGAAAAAGTACCGAGAGGAGCAAAAAAGAAAGGACAGGGGGAAACGACGCAGGTGCGCTCAGTAGTTGTAGTATGTCCCGCTTGGCTGGCGGAGGTTGAATGACACGAGTTGGTCTTTACCATTAAAATATCGAAGGGATGGACTTTGTCGCCTTCTCACAATAGCGATGCTTTCCACTTGCTCATTTCGCAGAAGGCCCCACTCCTGTACCCTGCTTCATCAATTGCCCCAGCCTCCTCATAAATCCCCCTCCCCGAGTCCCTTAAATCCTCGCTGCTGCTTCCTCCCCCCATTACACAGGTCAAGGAGCTAGAGAAGAAAGCCCCCCATCCCCATCCCCTCTCTTCCCTTATCCGCCTCGCAAGCCACGGAGATAATGACAGGCAATTTGGTCTCCGCTAGTGTGCGCCGTCGAGATAAGCGCCGAGTTGGAGAGAGAAAGTGGAGGAGTAGTGTAATGAGGGGGCGGAGTGTGCGGTCGATTGTGGCTCCCCGGGTTTTACTTTCCCCATGAGGAAAGTAAAGGAAAAGTGGCGACGAGATCTCGGGCTGAAGCTCGGTGTCGTAATGAGCGACTACGATAAACACATCATCTCAAACGGGCCATCGCCATGCGTTACACACAATCAAGTGCGCACACATAGGCCTTTGCCTCGTGTACACAATCACGCGCGCACACGTAGGCCTTTTATGCGAAGAAAAACTTATTTCCTCTTTAACCAGACTGAATTATTATTTTTAAATTGACATAAAAGGAAGGAGAGCCAGAGATAAGGAGAAAGAACAGGGAGAGTGCAAATGCATAAAGATTATATGAGTGCGCAGAGAAAAGGCAAAAAAAGAGAGTTTGTATATTTTTAAGAAACAGTTGAGAAAGGAGACAAAGAGAAAGCAGAAGATGAAAAATCGAATAGCCGAAAGAATCAGAGAAAGGATCCAACAACAACAAGGACCCCAATAGCAAACCATCTTTCTCCTGTACTGTGGACAGGAAGGTCCAATTTCTATTCCCAGGAATAGGAATTGTGGACCTAGAGCGAGATATGAGTCTCGGCCTGAAATAGCCAGCCCAATTTAGGCAATATTTAACCGCTTGAAATGGTCATCCGCGAGCGTCTTTGGAACATTAATAGACCTGCTATTAAAAATGGGGGGGAGGAGTGTCACTCCCCAAATTTATCCTTTTTAAAAGCATCCTTTCAAATATTTGTTTCAAAGGGTAACGAGTGACCCGTTTGGTGGCGTCTACTGAAATAAGTTTTCCATTCGAACTTTGTTAAAAACGAACCGAATTTTAAATGCAATTTGGTTTCCCTCACAATCGTCTTGCCACAGACATACGTTCCGTTGCCTCCATCTAATTTCTTCGATACTTGGAGTCACCGGCTAGGATTATTTTTTTTTTAGGAGCCCATCTGGCAACTGTCTACCTGCCCAGGTACTCACGACAGCCTAGTACTAGGCTACATTAAAATAAGTTAAATAACAATATGCAAAACAAAACAAAAAACAACAACAATAACAATAAAAAGGGAAAGGGGTAGGAAGCACGCTCTGGCGACGGCGGAGGGCGCCTCCCCCCAATGCAGGAACGTGCAGCCTACAAAAACAACAACAAAAACCCAGTTAAATAGAGTGGGGGAGGCCAGCTTCCTCCCAAAAGTCATAAAGTCCACAAGTCAGTGTGCACGAACTCGTCCAGAGTACAAGGAACAAGCCATAGCGACCCCGCTCATCCCGGTACCGGTACAGGTAGCGTGCGCGAAGATCACCCAGACTGGGACATTCAACAAGAATGTGCCGAACAGCCTGGGGGACAACGCAGTCATCAAATGGCGGTACGTCCCGCGAGTGTGTCCAATTCGGAGACGACAAAAAGCAACCTGAAGCCGTCGCGGCATTGGGGGGGTAGGTCCATGGGAACAGTCGCG
The DNA here is from genome assembly GCA_963969495.1 of Ceratothoa steindachneri. Lineage (NCBI taxonomy): Eukaryota > Metazoa > Arthropoda > Malacostraca > Isopoda > Cymothoidae > Ceratothoa > Ceratothoa steindachneri. The sequence goes on along the minus strand of OZ018324.1, from coordinate 68,156,551 downwards.
GCGCAATGGCACGCAACTTTAGGTTCCCCTCGACCGTCTCCCATGTTCTTTGCCAACCAGCTCAGAAAGCTGCTCGTATTCCTACCCACCCGCTAGGAAAATTAATATCCTTGCAAATATCAACCCCAAGATCTCTCGATACTTCTCGAGACAAAGATTCAAATATACAAGAATTCCTGATATCTGAATAAATGACAAGAACACAGTTTCTACAATGGATTTCAGTGCAGTAATAACATGATTTCCTTCAAAATCCATCAACAATCACGTTCCCAAAAGCACGATACTATTGCTTTAAAAAGGAATCCTGCCGTCCTTGGGGTCACTTGGCACCAGTTATCCTTTCTATTCATGTCCACTTCTTGTCCTTACTCATCCTTTTCTAAGCGAATACACATACTCACACTCGAGTCGGGCTTTGCTCTGAATAGTTTTCAAAATTCGCCCACTTAAAATAAAATTGAATATTATTTAGAAAGGAAACGTCGATAACAACAGAGTAATAAAATAAATATATAGAAAAGACAGAGTTATGAGAAGAAATCAAGAGTGGAAGACTGAGCTCAAAAGAAAAATACGTCAACCTTTGGATCCGAGTGCGGGAAGGGGAAGTACTCACTCCAGGAGAGGGGGGAGGGGTAGAAAAAAGGAAAGAAAGACAGAAAATTTAAAATAAAAACAACAACATAACAATACGAAAGCAATACAAGGGCAACAACAAAACAACAACAATAAAAACACCAAAAACAACATAAAAACACCAACAGAAACAAAAAAAATAACCGAAACAGCACCCACAACAGAAACTGTAGCAGCAGCAACAGCAACGATAACAGTAACAGTAGCAACGACAAAAGTAGCAACAACAATGACAACAGCAACGAGAACAGTAACAACAACGACAATAATATTAATAATAACAACAGGGAATTTTGTATGGCGTTCTTTAAGCCACGGGTCATCAGAGAGAGAATACCAACGATGCACTCTTGGAGGCACCCAGAGAGAGGGCGGAGTGCATTACATCAGGCAGAGCATTCAACGGCCTAGGAACAAATATCGAGAAACCACAAATACCCATGCAGCGCAAGCGATTACGACAGCGGGAGTAAGAAAGAGATGGCTAAGAGGGGAATGCAGAAAACCTCCTGCAACATCCGTATATAAAAGACATACGAATTCACACATCGAACACAGCCGCACGGGCGAGAGAGTGCTCTTGTATCGCTACAACCCTCCCCAACGCGCTACCGCAAGACAAGCGAAAAGGTCCCCCTCCCCCACTTACCAGACATCGGTATTCGTCGACTGGCAACATTGAGGATCAGAAGCCCCACAAATCAGAACCCACAACTGCTTAGTCACTCACTCCTGTTTTACAATCAGGTTTTTATCGTTTCCCGGGCTGCCTCGCACCCTCCGGCTCCTGACCATCTCCTCCTCCTCCTTCTACAGCGGGGCCGTTGCTCAATCATCGGAATCACCTGCGGCAGGTGGCTTCCAGCGATCCGTGTGCGCCCGTTCGTCTACACGCGCGTTTAGCCGCACGCGGTGGTTCCGTAATCGAAACGTTTACTCATTTTTGTTCGCTGAATTCAGTTCTTATCGTTCGACTGGATCGATGAATCAAGAGATAGGTTTAGGGCATATCGTAACCCCCCTCTCCCCTCCCCTCGCGATATGATTCGGATTCGGGAGTACGTGTTGGGAGGGGTAGGGGGTATGCCATGTTCACGGTCCACCGGAGAGGAGTACCTTGGATACTTACCCTCTCGTTCTTTGCTCTTTAAGCTGAAACTGCAGTCTGCTAGAAATGAACCTGACAATGTCGTCACGGGTAATCCAGGCCACTTGTTTTCGACTTGGTAACGTCGACATACACAATAGAGCAACACTAGAGATCCTTAAAATGGAACCAAGGTTAACCAAAAAAACCCGATTGATGGAGCATGTTAAAAATAACAATCACTCATCACAAGACCTTGTGAGGGGCAGTGTGTGGTAAGATTGGCTTGATAGACAAGATAAACAGATCTTTCAAAATATGGCAAAGGAGGCGAGACGATGCCGGTCAATCTCGAAATGGTGGAACTGAAAATTAAAAAAACTTCACTCGCAAAGAAATACGAAAAATCATCGAGGAGGATCAACCCCCCCCCCTCTCCCCCTTCAAAACAAGCACACGACAGTTTTTCCCTATCTGCTCTCAGGTCTCGAGTTGGATGCCTTCTGAAAGTCATTGTAATTCTCAGCCCTATTCCTATATCGAGTCCGCCATTCACATTTCATTCGGCTCACCAGAGAGAAAGAAGGGGAAACTGGGCGGCGCCATCCTCAACATTGAATAAATATCGAGTGGACAAAAATAATTACAGTACATTTGTACCCGAAACAACAGTTCTTATTCTACTCATTCCTCTTCCTATGTCGTAGTTAAAAGGGGCATTTTAGTTACACCTCCATAGTAACTAAAGTGACATAAGGTATTTTTGTGACGTCATCAATAATGAACAATTATTTGAGAAGCAATTAAGTAAGACATAAATATGCCCATGAGACAATTTCCGCACACAATTTGTTCTGTACTTTCATTTCATTTCAATATGTTGTATTAGGGAATAACGGAGCGATTAAATAGAATATTTACCCACATTTCTTAGAGTTTTCACGTTTTAGGCGCCTACCCACATAGGTATATGGAGATCCATAGAGGAAGTAACCGATTTTGGTCATAGCAACGGTACAAACTATGAATCCACACACGAATGTCCAGTTCGTGCACGCCTCTTTATTTACCTTGTGAGAAAATTGGAATTTCGCCCTTCGAACCCAACTACGTTAGGTTTATATCTCTCTCTATTAGTCGTTGTCACCCTTCCAAAAGTCAAGTACCTATGCCCCTACTAGGTGATACTCCCGCTCTTACCCTCGGGGACGGGAAGAGGGGGAGGGGAGGCCGAGGATCAAAGAGGACATATCTCCCGAAGTGACAAAGCGTCGCTCTCGGGGCTGTCCCAACCGCTCTCCCTCCCTTCCAAACATCCACTCGTCTTCCAGCCGATAATTCGCAAGTTTGAAAAGGATTTAAAAGCCGCTTTGGAGCACACACACATATATACACACTCACATCCACGCACAGACACACAAGGACTCCGGTGAAGGTTGTTTAAAAAGTAAACAAAAGTCCCACTTGAGACTCGTCAATAAGAGAAGTCGAGAAGCTCAAAGGGGAGATTCCGAGCGGCGATAATTACCGATGCGACGATCGCACGGCGCCCTTCTCTACATCCACCACCACCACATTCAGCCCCGTTGTTGCATAAACCAACAAGGACAACCGACAAAATAAGGAGAGACCAAATGAATATGTGTGGTATTTATAGACGCAAATCTAACTTCGGGCGTTGGGGCCAGGGGGGTACGTAATCTTTAAGATAAAGGCCAGCTCTAGTGTACTGGCCATTGCTACACTTAATACCAACGTAAGAGGGCTCAACTAGGTGGAGAGGGGGGGCGGCAATTTGGTACTTTTGAGTACCTCTCAAAGGTACAACTTTATTGCTCGATGATTCAAATATACCCTACCTGCCCCAGCGTTTGGGGATGATGAGGTTCGTGGTGTATCATTCTTCTTTCGCCTTAAATTTATACACGTATTCTATTTTTTCTATTTTATTTTTTATTTATTTATGTCTGCCCCCTCCCCAACCCTTGATATACACACGATCCCAATTGAGAAAGGAAAGAATCCACGAGGTATTTGTCACTCAGTGGGGACAGAAGGAAGGAGAGGTGGAATAAAGGGGGAATACAGAGGAAGAGGAAAATGGGATAAAGAGGAGCGCAATAACAAACAAGGTCAAATGGGACCGGGGCGGTGGACGAGGAAGAACCAGGAGGGACAAGTTCGTGCAAACACCTAAAAAGTACGAACTCGTACATAAAACTTGCTATCCCGCACCCATCATTATTATTATTATTATTGTTTATCATTATTGTTTCTGTTTATTACTGTTATTGCTATTTTTTGTTTCTCGTGGTTATTTTTGTTAATCGTGATTGCTTTTGTTTATCGTGATTGTTTTTGCTTATTATTATTGTCAGTGTATCATTATTGAAACATTATTGTTATCGTTTTTATCCTCGTTTCATTTATTATTATCATCGTTATATTATTATTGTTATATTATCTTTATTGTTATTCATAATTCTATTATTACTAATGTGATTAGGATAATTTTTATTACATTTTGCCGACTTCTTTATAATGTAAAGTGGAGTTTCCCTCTTGTGCCAGAGCTTCACTCTGCGCTGACGTCGTCCGTCATTGAGCGCGGAGTTGGGAGTGCGAAGGAGAGAAGCGCCACTCGTGGATTCTTTTCGAGTCTATAACGAGGCCTGCCTCTCCCCCCCCACCCCCATCCCATTTTGAAAGGAAAGTCGACTAACAAGACCCTGCTTTGTAGTGAAAGGACACAGGAAAGGTAGAATTAGAGCGAAGAAAAAGAATAAGGGGAGCTAAAATAGCGAAGAGTGGAAGGGTGTCGAACCTCGCAAACAGACCTCTCCGCCCTGCGTTCTCCAATGCCAGGTTCAATAAAGCACGAAACGAGACTCAAGCTTAGAACTCCCGAAGCGAACGGTGAGATTCTGACGGCCAGAAGGAATCTCGAGAACGTCTCTCTGCGGAGGCGCAAATTAAAAAGCATCAGCAAATACAGGTAACTATCGCTGAAAAATATCATCTCAGTCTATTATAAAAGTATTTCGTTGGTAGGATCTTCTCCCCACCACTTCGGTAGGTTGACTAGCAGCACGCGGCCCACAGGATGGGAAACACGACTTCGAAAAACAAGGAGTAGCTGCCTTGACATGGGTTCTGCTCCGATTCGCACTGTATGGTACCCATCTCAAACGAGGGGGATACTATTTCATGTGCCAACTTCCGCAAAGTCATTACGACTAAGATTCGCGTCGCCCACCAAGCGGGGAGAGTAGAGGAAAGGGGGTCTTCTTCTTAACGTTTAACTTTATTTTGGGCCGAATCAACCTGCAACCAAGTCTTGGCTACTCGCGCCAAAATACAGAGAATGAGCAACGGTTGTACCCCGCCAAAAACTGGTTTATCGACTCGCCTGGCCTCAAGGGAGGCCGGGAAAAGTGAGTGGAACAGCGCTGGGCAAACTCGATAACCGAATAAGCCAAACGAGGAGTGTGGAAGCCGTGTGACGCGTCGAGATCGGCTCATGACGCGGCATTGCCGGCATCAGTGTTCATTTAGGTTCATCTGAATACAACGCGATCCTGCAAGTCATCTCCCCTATTAGGCAAGGGCCAATCGTCGGCTGTATGCAGTTCCCTTCCTCGTCACGTCCAGAGGCGGGCAAGCATCACCGCCGCTTATTCCTACACGAGATAAATGATGGAGCAAATCTAATAACATGAATAACAGAAATATAAACGCCCATTACGAGAAAAAAATAGAAGTTAAAAACTCATAGCAAGAAAAAAAAAAGCTAAAAATATATACGCTCATTGCGGCGAGAAAAAACAAAAAAAATAAACGCTCAATGAGAGAAAAATAAAGCATAAGAGAAATATAAACACTAATTGCGAGAGAAAAATAGAAAACTGGATAAATATGAACACTGATTGCGAGGAAAAAAAAACATAGGTGAGACATAAACAATCATTACGAGAAAACAGAGAAAGCATAGGCGAAATATCGCTAAGTGCGAGAGAAAAAGAAGGCATAGAGAAGAGCTCATTTTGAGATTTTTTTTCAAATTTTGAGAGACTATCTGGCGACTGCCTACGAGGGCAAAAGTCGCCGTAGTCACACCCCAGCCTAATGTTAGGATAGATTAAAAAACAAATAATATATGAAAAACAAATAACAAAGATAAAAAAACAGAAAGGCTAAGACACAGGCTAAAAAACAACAACAAAACAAATAAAAGAGGAAACAAAACAAAAAGGCAATAAGAAGAAAGCAATAAGATAAAAAAACAGAAAGGCTAAGACACAGGCTAAAAAACAACAACAAAACAAATAAAAGAGAAAACAAAACAAAAAGGCAATAAGAAGAAAGCAAGGAAGCGCGCCCCGGCGTCGGGGGTAGGCCCACCTCTTCCCGACGCAGGAACAGGCAACCTACAACGGACAGTCAAACAAAGTGGAGGCGGCTAGCCTCCTCCAAAAAAGTCATATAGTCCAATAGTCTGTGTGCATAAACCAGTGCAGAATACAAGGGACAAGCGGTAGCGACCCCGCACGTCTCGGTATCGGGACAGGTAACGTGCGCGAAGATCACCCAGACTGGTACATTCAACAAGAATGTGGCAAACAGTCTAGGGGGGAAACGCAGTCGCCACAATAAGGCACAGGCGAGTGCTCCATCAAATGGTGGTGTGTTCCACGAGTGTGGCCAATTCGGAGACGATAAAAAGCAGCCTGAAGCTGTCGCGGCACTGGGGGATAGGTCCAAGGAAACAGTTGCGGCCTAATGGGACGCAACTTTAAGTATCCTCGACCGTTTGCCATCTTATTTGCCAAGCAGCCCGGTGAGCTGCCGGCATTCTAGGCATTAATCGGTGTGAGGAAGAGCAAAAATCTGGTCTGATCGCCCAATCCTCACGGAGGCTTGGCACCCAAATCGGCGCAGTCATTTCCCGAAAACCTACGTGTTCATGAACCCAGCAGAAGATAATTTCGACATCAGCCCGGCTTGCCAAAGCCGTGGCGTCATGGATATCGCGAACCAGGGGATGCAGAGATTCAAATGCCCCGAGAGCACTCAGGGCGCTTTCTGAGTTGCTATAAATAACAATCAGATCTCCGAACCGGGCACGTCGCGTTATCTCCCCTACGGAGCGTTGTATTGCAACCATCTCGGCAGTGAAGACAGACACAGAGTCCCGCTGACTTCAAACAGAGGGGATACGGTGTGGAAACCGACCCCCTCTCGGGACTTGGAGCCATCTGTATACACTGGCACGGTTCCAGCGTGACACGAATTGTGCTTCAAAAAGGCTGAACGCAATACTCTCGGCGTTGTAGAAGCTTTGAGAGCAGAGGCGTGGCGACAAATAGTTGAAGATGGTACCCTCCAGGGTGGCGTCCTGGGCAGAAACAGAGACGCTACCGTCCCGAGAGCTATACCAAGCTTTCGAAGGAGTTTCCTAGCCCTAAACACAAAGGGCTTAGGGTATGACTGGCTCCCTCGGCAGCATAGACACCGTCAAGATCAGCTGCAGATACAGTGAGAGTCGTTGGCGACTAAGGGAGGCGCCGTGTTCGCGCGTAAAAGCGAATAATGTACTGTGCACGACGCAGAGTGCGTGACATCTTCCTAGCATCGACAAGAAGGCTCTCAATGGGCGACGTGTGGAAGGCACCGGTCGCTATGCGAAGGCCGGTATAGTGGAACGAGTTCACCTTCCGCAATACAATTTCCGTTGTTGATGCATAAAATTCGCATCAGTAGTCGAGCTTCGAACGAAGAAAGGATCGATAGAAGAGTAAGGCAATAGCCCTAACGGCTCCCCAGGCACTCAATGTCATAGAACGAAGAATATCTATAGCACGGTCACAAGAGATAATAAGGCTGCCTATACGAGGGTAATCCCAAAAGTAAGGTCTCCAAAGCGCTGGGGATGCGATGAAACTGTTCGTGCGGCTATTGGCCACACTGTTGTGTTTGTTGCGCATGCGCCTGCACCTGCCCCTGCATGCGCCTCGCTGCCTCACTTAGTCTTAGCTTGGCAGCCGTTTGTGATGGAGTTCCTGATTTACGCTACTGCCAAGTGCGAAGTTCGCGCAGTTATTCGGGTTTTGAACGTAAAAGGCATTAAACCGGTTGAAATTCATCTCCAATTAACGGAAGTGTATGGCGAGTCGTGCATGGATGTCAGAAAACGTCTGCAAGTATTGTAGAGAATTTGAAGCTGGTCGTACTAAAATTCACGACGAAGAAAGAAGTGGGCAACCATCAATTTCCGACGAGACAGTCGCGAAGGTTGAGCAAATCCTGCGTGAAAATCGGCGGATCACTCTAGATGATCTCCGCCTTTTGGTTCCTGAGGTTTCCCGAAGCACCATTCATAGGCTTTTGACGGAAAAGTTGCAATATGGGAAGGTGTGCGCAAGATGGGTCCCGCGAATGCTCACAGAAGGCCACCAACGGCAACGAGTTGACTCTTTCCGCGAATTTCTTCGCCGCTATGTAGACAAAAATGACAGCTTTTTGGATTCGATTGTCACGGGTGACGAAACCTGGGCGTTCCACTCACACCTGAAACCAAACAACAATCAAGTGAGTGGCAGCATTCCTCTTCGCCCAAGCCGCGAATATTCAAGCAAACACAGTCTGGCGGTAAAGTCATGGCAACTGTGTTTTGGGATAGAAAGAGGGTATTGTTGGTCGGCTTCATGGCTTCAAGGACCACAATAAATTCTGTTAGGTACTGTGAGACACTGAAAAAGCTCAGACGGGTGATTCAGAACTGGAGAAGTTTAATGTTGAGCAAAGGCGTAAGCATTCTCCACGACAACGCTCGCACCCACGTCTCCCGTAAAACCCTCGCTCTCCTGCAACAGTTTGGATGGGACATCATCAGTCACCCACTTTATAGTCCGGACTTGGCACCCAGTAACTACCACTTGTTCCCTAGGTTAAAAGAACATTTAGCCGGATCGCGCTTCAGCAACGAAGACGTGGTGATAGATGAGGTTCAACGCTTCCTTAACGACATGGCGGCGAGCTGGTATGACATGAGCATACAAAAACTGCCACAAAACCTATAGAAATTCATCGACCGAAATGGCGAGTATGAAGAAAAATAGATAAATGTTCAAAATTTAAAATTATGTAAATATTATTGACTATAAACGATTCTGTGCGAGTCTACCACTTCCAAGCAAACTCCATTTAGAAACAAGTCTGGGACAGGGTGGAGCCGTGGATGGCGGCAGAAGTGCACCACTTTAGTCTTAGCCAAAGGAAACTGAATCCTGTGCGCTTCGGCATAGCGAGAGACGTGGTTCAATGCCTGTTGGAGTCGATGCTCCAGAGTTGGCATTTGGGCCGCGTCAAAAGAGATCGAAAGGTCGTCCGCGTAGAGCGGAGCAAGAACATCTTCCGGCAGCACCGAGGTGATGCCGTTGATGCTCAGGGCAAAGAGTGTGACACTGAGGACACTTCTCTGCAGGATACCCTCTGTTTGCTCCATTGGACTGGAAAGGGCTACCCTCACCAGTGAGGCATCCCCTAACCAGTGAGGCGACCCCTCACTACCATCGTTTGGAGAGTCTCCATGATACCGTATCGCCATGCGGTATCATAGGCTTTCTTCAGATCGAAAAACACCGTAGCGTATTGCTCTCTACGAACAAAGGCTTCGCAGACGGCATTTTCCAGTCGGAGCAGAGCATCCAACGTGGAATGTAACTTGCGTAATCCGCACTGTACAGAAGAAAGATGACCTCTGATGTCCAGAAATAAAGGCTAATTTAACATTTAACAATATCTCAATCGACTTGCACACGCAGAAGTTTAGAGATATTGGGCAAAAACCAGCCGGGGTAGAGTGATCTCTCCCCGGTTTGCGAAAAGTGAGCACAGTAGTGATTCGCCAGGAGTCTAGGAGGATACCTTATACCTAGATCCTTTTGAACAAATCTAACAGAAAGGCCATGCCTCGCTCACCGAGGGGTTAAACCATGGCGTACGGGACATCGTCCGGACCAGGGGCTGTGTCCGCACACGAAGAGAGAGCGGAACGCCACTCACTCACTTTAAACTTGTCGTTGAAGGGTTCCCGCCTCTGGAAGTAAAGTCCAGTTGGCGGCCTTCCGCGCCATCACGACGCGCAATGAATGCTGGCGGAGCAGCCCCCAGCTAGAGAATGCGGAGAAGGCGGTCACGAAGGACTGCACACGGACACGGGGTGCGAGATTGTGGTCCCATTCTCCCAGAGAACGGGAAGGGGGTCCTCGGAGAGTCCGAGTACTTGCACCGAATCCTTTTCACTCGTTTCCACACTTGTGTGAGAAAGGTTTTCCCGTTAATAGAAGATACGTATGCTCGCCAGGAAGAGCGGCGTGCGTGCTTCGAAACATACTGGAACCTAGCCCGAGCTTGATGAAATTCCCTTACATTAAAATCGTTCGCGCGGCCCTTATAGTGCATGTAGGCATAACGCTTGTGTTGCAGGTCCGTCTCACCCTCGGCTGGCCACCACGGAAGCAGTCGGAGTGCAATAAGGACAGACGTTCTAGGAATAGTAGCTAGGCCCACGGCGATAAGGTTACCGGCAAAGAACCAACCCATCAGCCTCATCCACTGACCTCAACTTCTCGACTGGGCCAGTGAATTTAATAATTTCCTGAAATGCGGACCACCGCGCCTTCGCCAAGCACCATTGTGGGACATGGGGTGTGTCTCAGGCGACAGCGATCTAGAAAATGATATTTGACTAGGAAAGTGTTCACTACCAAAGAGGTCATCGACTACTTTCCATCCAAACTCTGGCTGTGCATCCAGAGAGCACAGGGATAGATCGAGACAGGAAAATGAATCAGTTCTCGGGCAGTGATGCGTAAACTCATCCACATTTAGGACACCACATTTGGGCAGGATGCATGCTAAGGGGGAACCGTAGGTGACAAGCCTGCACAGCTCCTCCCACTCGGCCCTGAGTCCGGTGCAATTCCATTGAAGCAATATGCCCCCAACCCCTCCCCAGTCCTAGCTCGGAGGAGATGCGGGGCCATCTTAGGAGAGAAGACCCTCACCCTTCCCAGAGGCACAACTCCGGGCGCTGTTGGCCGAATAAGACCGTCACTTTCGAGGACTTATCATTGGATGTTGGGCTAGCTATGCGAAACCTTAGTCATTTGTGGCCCTATCCCCGACTTGAGGGTATGACCCTTCCTTTTATTACAAGTACAAAAAAGGAACTTGGTAACAAGTTCTTAACAAAGGCACAAATTTATAACAAGGTACAGAAATGATTCTGGGAAAAGAATCGTTAACAAAGTAATAAAGGGGGGTGACAGGGGTCACCCAAAAGGAAGAGCAGAAGAAGAACGCAAGGGGGAGCGAGGGAACTGGATGGCGGGCGTCGGAGTGCAGGTGTTGTCGTCACGAGATGTAAAACGGCCATGCCGACTCTGGTGGAAGTGGCCTCCTTATATACTAGTTGAGGAGGCCGCTTGTAGCCAGGCTAGATTTATTTGGCCAAAGGCTCTTAAGACGGCATCGGCCAAATTTCTCGCGCTTCTGACGTATGCTATGTTTAGCGAAGAAGTTCTGAAGACATCCGAAAGTTTTCTCCTCAACGAGTCTGTGCAGTTGGCTAGCAAGCCCATGGGTATCTTTTCTCTCAGGGTGTTCCTGATAGAGGGGATGTTATCACAGAACAGCCTGGCCCTTGGGTGGAGTATCATTGCCATCCAAAGGGCAATGGTTTCACTCTCGAAGATCGACCCGACTTGTGTCGAGTCCAAGGGTCAAGCTGCGCTGTGTTCTCTGGAGGCAATAGCAAACCCAGAAGGACTTGCATCCGAAAAAATACACAAGGGTGAGGCACGACTGCAAAAAAATAGGGAACCATTTACGGGTGATAAGAGGGATGAGGGATGGGGGGAGTCCTGAGGCCTTGGCTCGCTTAGTTGTTTGAAGCATAGCTACACCCAAAAGAATGGCAGGTGTATGAATTGCCGGACAAAGTTTATGAAGCCTGCTATGCGTTGCCAGGCCTTTGGGGATAAGGGATGCAATGCTGCCACTTTAATCACATCACGGAGTTTTGTGCACATTGCCGGGTTAAGGGCCACTTTTCTTTTTCTTAAGTCAATGTTAACACCGAGGTACACTAGCCGCAAAGAGGGCGTCACAACACTTTTGGCAATGTTTATGTTCAAAGAGGAGGACCAAGTCTTTAGTCTCGCAAAATGATAGACGATCCATAGCCTGAACGGCCAGGATTTCTTTCTCCACGAGATACACGCTACATTGATGCAAAGAAGCGTGGTGCAGCTTTCTAAAGATGACACACTTGCTCTTACACGATATGGACTTATCCTCTTAGTCTTCTTTCTAATTCTTTTTTTTTAGCAGAGGGTGGGGAATGAACCCACTTCCATCCACCGCCTAAAGGAGACTATAGGTCAGATGGACTGTACTCAGAAACATACTTCTCAGAGATGGAGGTCTTAGCTGACAAAGGGGCACCAGGCGGGTGAGGAATTCCCGTCTCTCATTCTGAGTCCTCGGGGACCGAGCCATCTGAAGAAAAACTTGCACGGGGCGGACTCAGGTTCGGTGTTTGGCACCGATCCCGGGTTCGCCCCCTAGAAGATCCTGCCCTCTTGGGCTGGGTCACTTCTGAGACCATGTCCATCTCAGGAGGATGCTTTCATGTGGCCATCACCCCAAAGCATCACGGTCCTCATTCGAGATATCTTCCGTCGGAGTCCAGTCTCTGGCCTTCTGACTGACCTCCATCGGGGAAGAGAGAGGTGTTGTTACGCCGACCTCCCGCATGATTGCAGGACTACAAGCGGCACGCCCCGATGCTCCCCGCTTTCCCTTGGGTCCCTAAGAAGGTTGGTTCTATCGATTTGCTCCCACAATGAGCAGTCGATTTGGGGCCGCCTACCTACTCTCTTGGCAATCCCCTGTGGTAGAATAGAGGGAGTGGGACTGCAATTGCTCGGAAGATGGACTAGTCCATGGGCAACTCGACAGAAGGGGGTGACCGGGAATCCACCACACCCGTATGCCTAGGAAAGGAGTAAGTCTCCTCTCCGATAGAAGAGGGTCAATTAATCCCCATAGGGGGGGGGACTTCCTTTTCAGAAGTGGGGCCTCCTCCTTTTCTGAGGTGGAGTGTGTCCGATAGCGGCTACAGAGATGGAAAAGGGGAAGCCCGTTTGCCGCATAGCGATGGTGAGAGGGGAGCCCCTCTACCGGTCGAAGGAGTGCCTCGATTTTTCTCATCCCCTCCGACACCGAGTGAGGGCAAGACCGCGCTTGGAGGCGCATCTCCATGCTCTTTCTCACTATTGGTGAAAAAAGAAAAAAAGTCCTCCGGGAAATTAGATACTATGACCTCCCTATGAATCTGAGGTTAAGAAAAAAGTCATAGGATTAGAAATTCCAGAATGTGATCATAAATCGGTCTCGTTCCAGCGTTGATGGACTTTGTCATTCCGGACTGCCATTCAGGCGACATTGTCCTGGAGCTTTAACCATGAAGGATGGTGCCGGCGTAGCCACCTTCTATGTATACTGGAGGAAGGTGAGCAGAGTCGACGGCCAACACACCTTGTACCTAAGACTTGGCCTAGCCAGCGGGCTTTCGGTTCTCGCAGAATGTAGAGACCTCTTGGTATAATACACTGCCACTCGACCCAGGCTCATAAGAGGACGAAATTGTGCGGTGCAACCAGAACCTCTGTGGATAGAAGAGCAAGTGTGGAATGGGGTCGGAGAGTATGTAATAAAGAGAAGTAGAGATAGGCGGGCCCACTAACGAGTAGGGTGGGTAATCGTTTATTATTATCATACCCTGATGCTAAGTGATTCCAGGTTGGCATGCAGTCCACAAGGTACCATGGCTACCGGACCGAACTCTATACAGGTGGAAACTCTCCTCCTACTGCAAAGTGCCGTGATGATAATAATAAATAATTATAATAAATATTAAATAATAACATATTGATAATAATAATGTTAATAACAATAATAATGCTCATAATAATAACCAATAATAAAAATACAAATAAAAGCGCACGAACACCTTTCCCAGTCCCCATCAGGGAGTTCAAATCAATCCAGTGACAGACGGAGCTTCTCTAATTTGGACTCAGGACGGGAGGAGCTACAGCTCCAAGTGTAACAGGGTACACAGGGTACCCCCCTGCGGGGACCTGAGCCAAGAAGGAAGGTGACCCCCTCCTCTCGCCCCCTGGTCCCGACTAGAGATGAATGGACGAAAGCTGGTTGGCGACTAGCCTGCAGTGAGAAGAAGCGTGGCAAAATAATTGTAAAATAGAAATACCTAGACGGAATAAAGCCCGATAGTCTCAATCTAGCTCGAAACCTCTGATGGCACTGGGGCCAGGAAGGCTCGCTGCTCCTACATATACCAGATATAACAGTTTACACTGGGGAGAAAACCGACCCTTGAAGCGATAATATATACAGTATGTGCGGGTCCCAACTTTCAATAGGCTTCATTTCTTAATTGTTTGATGAATTAGGAAATAAAGCCTATTGGAAGTGGGGGCTCTGTTTATTTGGGGGGGGGGGCTAATAATTCCTCCTTGCTTATTCGCAAACGCATCCCTCCTTTTAAAAAAAATGGTCAGGATCCTTCCGTTATAAGCTCTCCCAGCAAATATTTCGGAGGGCAAAGAGAAATAACCCGAGGGAAGCTCGATTAAATTATGTCTCATCACTTGGCTCGTGTCATCAATAAGTTTGGTACCCAACTTATCGCTAAACGAATTTGATTCGCAACCGGGAATTGCGGATCATTAGCACTGTCCGCTACTTTGCCGAAGGTGAATTAGTGGACTGCACCAGAAACATGAAAAGACACCGCAAGTTGCGTTATGCTTCCTTGAACTCATTTACGGGGCTGTTCTGGTAGTGAAAAAGAAATCTTTCAATTTTGAAAGTGCTGCTCTACTGCGAAAATGCGTGTCGCTACTAAACAGCATGCAATTAAGGAAACGCAGACAAAGGATATGAACATATAGAAAAGAAATGAAAAATGAACTTTTAAGGATATGAACATATAGAAAAGAAATGAAAAATGAACTTTTAAGGATATGAACATATAGAAAAGAAATGAAAAATGAACTTTTAAGGATATGAACATATAGAAAAGAAATGAAAAATGAACTTTTAAAGATATGAACATATAGAAAAGAAATGAAAAATGAACTTTTAAGACTATGAACATATAGAAAAGAAATGAAAAATGAACTTTTAAGGATATGAACATATAGAAAAGAAATGAAAAATGAACTTTTAAGGATATGAACATATAGAAAAGAAATGAAAAATGAACTTTTAAGGATATGAACATATAGAAAAGAAATGAAAAATGAACTTTTAAGGATATGAACATATAGAAAAGAAATGAAAAATGAACTTTTAAGGATATGAACATATAGAAAAGAAATGAAAAATGAACTTTTAATGATATGAACATATAGAAAAGAAATGAAAAATGAACTTTTAAGGATATGAACATATAGAAAAGAAATGAAAAATGAACTTTTAATGATATGAACATATAGAAAAGAAATGAAAAATGAACTTTTAAGTATAGTATTGTCCTTGCAACACAAAACCACCTCATGAAGTCTTGATATATTGAAGCTTTTAAAATCTTATTAATTAAGAAGAGGTAGTAAAAAAAAGATACACGGACTAAAAAATCAAAACCACACGATTAATCAGTAAGGAAATCCAAGAAATTAACAAAGAAACAGATTTATGACGCAACAACTCACTTCATGAGACGCTGCAATGCACTCGGCACTGCAAAGAAATTACTACATGGAAAAGTAATTAACTGAGAGGAACCAACCGAATAATGACACCGTATCGGAGTGGAGGCCATCGCGGAATGGGGGAGAGGTTTACCTACGGATGCATTTGGAACGGTGGCGAGAAAAGGGATGCACCTATAAAATTGGCGCGCGACCTGTAAAGATTCTGCCGCATGTCTCTTAATTAACAACGCCGCTCTTTCCAAAGTAATGTGACTACAACCTTTAATACCGTACAGTGAAGATATCCAATGTCATTATATTTCTTCCAAACTTAACTGAATTCTCACCATTATCTGCTTAGCAACGAAATTGTGAGTTGTGCAACGGGGCGACAGGGGGTATAATGGAAGGTCAAGACCTCGGACCGAGCTCAGTCAAGCCCTCCAGCTACAATATATATCATCCCATGGGTCAATCTCCTGAAAAGAGAACCATGGGACTTCAACAGGCCACATCCCCCTTTCTAAAAAAAGGAATGGGTGGTGTCAAACAGATAATTGAACCATGCATTAAAAGGGTGTAATAATAAGAATGAACGTATCAACATCTCAATTGTTTGAGGGGGGCACTGAAAGGCAAGTTCGTTCTCATGACCATTGAACCACCGAGCGTCACTTTTCACGGCAGTCCTCGGAAGTTCACCTGAAACACCATTTTCCCCCTCCCCTTAGTGAAGAATGTAGTTCACCCACACTATAATGGAGGGCTGGACTGATTACCAAGATGCTAAATAGAAAGTTGCGCAACAATGGTCACAGCGAGGAGAGCAAATAGGAAAAAAAACAAAAAAACAGGACGGATTAAAAAAAATAAGTCGCAAGGAAGGTACGTCTCACATCTACCCTGACGTGGAATACTAGAGTCCCCTAGGGGGTTATTCTCCCCCTCCCCCAAGGAGGAGTAGGTTCCCACCCCGCGGTCAAAAAGGGGTTCAAATACAATTAGTAGTTGATGCCAAAACACCACCGGGCCTCATCCCCCTCACCATTGACAGGTCCCTGGTGCATTCGATCTCATCAGCAATTGTCATTCTAAGCTTTATGTGAATTTCATTTGGTGGTCGGGGGATATCGTCCGCGATGCGAGGGATGGATGGCGTAACGCACCTTACCTACAAGAATTGCCAGAGCTCACACCTCTAGAGCCGGGGTGGTCTATTATGAACACCAAAAACGAGGTAGTACAAAATAGATGCTGGGAAGAACGAATCCTCGAGGGCGACGAGGTACGAGATCATTTACTGCCACTCGAGGTATTTAGAGGCTCGAGTGATTACTTGAAATGGTCTTTAAAAGACGAAGACAACTGGAGAGAGGGATCAGGCTAATCCAGGTTCCTTCGTCTCATCTTTTGCTTTACTCATCCTCACCACTCTCGAATTCTTGGTCACACACACACCACGCACAATCATTATTCACATACACACAAGTGTGGCCTACTGCATAGCCGAGTGGAAGCATCGCTCTCGATTAGAACGGAGTTACGTCACACCGGGTGTGTTAAGTCACCCAGCCAGAAAGCGGTGAAGATGGAAGAAGTGAAAATGTGTGGAAGATTTATCCGGAGATCCAGTTGAGACCCAAGAGGGGGAGTAGCAGGGGTAATGCCCCCCTCCTACAAATGAAACCTTGAGGAGTGACACGCCATCCCCACCCCAGTGCATGAAGAAAACTGGTGCTTTGTTTTAAATCTCCCACTATCTTTTCCGAGCCTGTATTGACCCAACAAAAGGTGAAAGAGGGCGCTATACGTTCTTAAAACAACATCCATCTTCGGGGATTGGGCCCGGAAAGGCACGCGATTGTCGAGATGTCATTTGCAGCATGATTGCCAAAGCGATACTTGACCTCCTTCTTGTGAGGAGGTTGGACAGTTAAAGTTGGAACAACCCCGAACACGGACTGAAGCTGTATTCGCAGTGGTTCTTGGGTCAAACCCACAGGGAGAATCAGAGAAATGCCCCCAGAAAGAATGCTCGTGAGAACTTTAGAGTCCTTTCACTCGAGTGCTCAAAATTACGCAAACAATGTATAAAATTGCTCCCATCCCCCGACCGAACTCTTTTGGTTGGCGTTCATAAGACATAACAACTAATCAACAAAAAATACCTCAATTCTACCCTAGTTATCGACAGTGTTCGTGTTCATAAATAGGTCATAATTTAGACGTAACAAAGACGCAACATTAATTAAGAGCAATTACAAGCACGTTACCCTATTAAGAATGGAAGTTAGAAAATTCGGTAGCTAGAAAGATTCATAAAGGCAATTTAAGAACAATTTGGGGATTGTAGAAATAGACAAAGTTTGTAAACTTTTGCGTTACTAATCAATTGTATTTCTTCAACAAAAAACTACTCGTATATTATTTGATGTTTTAGTATGGTCCTGATGATTTAATTTATTGTTTGAATACATATCCTGTGTCGTAGAATAGGCTCCCAACGATATACCATATATAACTATTCGTTAAGGGAATTTTCGATATTTCGAGTGCATGGTAATCTGATTGACCGAGGTTAGTCCAAAAAGGGGAAAGGCCTGGAGAGGCTTATTTATCTTCAATATACTTAGGAAGTGGAACGGAGCACAAAGATAAAAAATATGGCTACCATTAATAAAATAGAGTTTTATTAATTAAACTATCAACAACACACATATAAAATGTTTACATAAACGGGGATTAAAAATGGGAGAAACGCGTGAATGAAAAGGGTCATGGGAATATCTGACTAAACTGAGGATTAAGATTTGGAGAGATTTAAAACGATAAACAAACAAAAAGGAAGGGGGGGAATGGTTCGCTAAACCATTTAAAGCACAGAGTCGCGTTGACAAAAGGTCAAATGATTAAAGGTAATGCTCAGCTTACGTAATTACAAAGTTGTTGGGCAGAGGAAGACGATGCGAAGGAATCTTCGGTCCAACTGGCGATTTCCAGCAGAAGGGTTCTTCGGGGGGTTGTCCCTAACGAGGGGGACAGGACTGTCTTCGAGGAGTGAGAGCGAAGTGGGGCTCGGAAGTACGAGCGATCCTTGTGACAGCAAATCGGAGATGTTCTAGAGGAACAATGGAGGTTATTGTTGAAACCAAGCGTTCTCTTGAAGAACGTTAAAAAGGGGGGGAATTAAATTATCCGGACGTGATGTCTTGCGAACGAGAACCGTTTCTTGACGAACGGGCTTAAAGAACAATGGCTGTTCTAACGTTGTTCTCTTTCTGAACAACAGGGGGGGAGGGCAACCGTTTCTTGTCAAACGGGCTCAAAGAACAATGGCTGTTCTAACGTTGTTCTCTTTCTGAACAACAGGGGGGCCTTGTTGACTTGGCGTCTCGAAGGGCACGAACCTTGGCACTCAAGGGATATTGTCCTCTTCTGGACAATAAGGGGTTTCTCGGCAGAGTTCCTAGGTGCACAAGGGAGGCCGGATCGGCTTGATGCCTCACGAAGATAATCTGGATCTGCTTCAATTGGGAAAAGCTATAGTAAAAATAGCCGGAGCCATCTCCATGGCGTAGGGGATAATTGAGTGGGGGACTTCGGGGTAATGTCTCGGTGGCGCCTGGGAAAATACTTTATCTGCCCATAAGCCTAATTCAATCTGGCGAGATCGACGTATGGAGGCGAAACGGGGGAGTGAACCTCCTTGATTAAACATTGGCTATGATGGGAGATAACGTGATTCTGCTTCCTCTCACAGGTTACACGTGGGTAAGCATGTGTTTTAAGATGTGATAGAGGCTGAATTAAAGCGGCCTCAGACCGTTCTATCACATCCTGTCAGTAATAAAAGTTTCATTTACCTATCGTGCTTACAAATACATAAACGTTTGTTTTTCATTTTCATGGAGTGTTGTAAACTTTTGTGGAGCACTGTATATATATATATATATATATATATATATATATATATATATATATATATATATATATATATATATATATAAATATATATATAAGAGAAAATAAGAATTGGACGCGAATGAGCAAATGAGACAAGAAACCAGAGTTTTTTAAAGGCAAGAGAAGGGGACATTAGAAGAATCCAGAATCAAAGGGAGCAGAGGGCGGCACAGTGAAGGCGATCCTTTACCGAGAAGACAAAAATAACGCCAGGGGAAAAAAGTTTTGAATTCCTGGCCGGAACTCGAACCCGGGTCTGCTGATTGCCGGTCAGATGCTTTACCGCTAAACTACCAGGCACAGTAACTATATTTCGCCCAAAGCGTTACCCCATCAAACCCAGTATCTCCCTAAGCTAGGAACTTCCAAGGAATTTTTATACCACATCCTCTTACCCGCTCACAATTTAAAGGCTCACTGTACATGTCACATACAAAGAAGGAGCAACTACAGGATCTTCTTTCTATTGATCATAAATTCATCCGATCTTTCTTTCAGTAGATTATTAATTCATCCATTTTCTTTCGATTGCTCATTAATTCACTCAGTTTATTTACATTGATGATCAAATCATTCGTTTTTCTTTCCAGTGTTCAATAATTGTTCCGACTTTCTTTAAAATGATCATCAGTGATAATCAATTCACCCATTTCCCTTCAAATTGATTATCAACTAATCTTTTTTTCTCCACAATCATAAATTCAGCCGTCTTTCTTCCCATTGTTCATGAATTCATCCGTTTTTGTTTTCATTTAATCATTAAATCATCCTTTTTTTCTTTTCATTCCTCATGAATTTAGTCGTTTTTCATTCCATTATCAACAATTTATCCTTTTTCTTTTCGTTGATCAACAATTCATCCGTTTCTATTTCCATTATCATAAATTCATTCGTTTTCTTTCGATTGATCGACAATTCTGCTCATCACTTCAGCCGGTGGGGGTTAAGTGATCAGCAATTCATCTTTTTTCTTTCCATTGATCAGCAATTGATCCGGGGGCTTCTTTCATTGTTGAATAGTTCATCCAAGGTTTTCATTCATCATTAATTCATCCGTTTTATTTTGATTAATTACACTAGTCAACAATGATTTTGCTACTTGGTTATTAGCTTGTGATTTATACTAAATCTAGTATGCTGATTCCGAATGTGTAATCGGAATTTTTCTAGCACGTAAAGTTTCTGAGTTACGCACATACTCTTTAGGTACACATATGGGCAGTGTTGCTTCGGCTACCGTAGTGAGAGGATATGTTGTGTGTGTTTAGTTCCTGCGTTACACTCCTGCTTTATCACGTTGTCAAATTTAGCCATTATAGTAGTGTTGTTGAAACGGTATTTACATACAGTGGTTAATTGCATTTTTCTTTCAGATTTATCTCTCAATTAATTTGTAAATGAAACAAGATTGTATAAAAGTATATAACAGGATATATACAAACTAAGTTGAAAACATGAATCGGCGACGATGTATAAATAACCCAGACAACTTTTGTTATATCTGTAGAAGATATACTCCAAGCAACCAGTGGAAAAATTTAGCTTAAAGAGTGAAAAGTGCATACAATTATTATTTTTCTTGTAAAGTTGGTGACCAAGACAAGCCCTGGGCACCTCACAAATCTTGTACTGTGTGTTATACGGGGCTCACACAGTGGTTAAATGGCAAACAGAAGGGTATGCCTTTTGCTGTACCAATGGTGTGGCGTGAGCCAACAAATCATGTTTTTGATTGCTACTTTTGTATGAAAAATATTGCGGGATTCTCAAATAATAACAAGTCAACTATTGTATATCCAGATTGTAAGTCAGTTATAAAACCAGTCCCCCATAATATGGAGATGCCAATCCCAGTTCCTCCATCAGCCAGTGCAGTTAAAGAAGATGATTCATCGCCTGAAGAGGAGGATAACAATGACCATGAAATGTATGAGGGTGATTCTAAGGAAAAGTAGATCCAGTTGATAAATAAAGAAAGATTGAATGATTTGGTGAAGTATTTGTCATTGTCAAAGGAGAACGCAGAATTGTTTGGGCTCCAGACTACAGCAATGGAATCTTCTAGAGGAAGGTGTAAAAATATCTACTTTCTGTAAATGCCATAAGGCATTAGCTGTCTTCTATAAAGAAGAAGATGGTGCTTGTTTCTGTACTGATGTTAATGGCCTCATGAATCAGCTAGGAAACGAGCATTTACCAGATGAATGGAGACTATTCATCGATGCAAGCACTGCTAGCCTCAAAGCTGCGTTGCTACACAATGGTAACAAAAACCTTCAATTCCTGTCGCACTTATTGTTGGGATGATAGAGACATACGACTCAATGAAATTTATTTGGGAAGTTGTTCATTACTCGCATCATAAGTGGAATATCTGTAGTGATCTAAAGGTAACTTCTTTACTTCTTGGACTGTAGCTAGGATTTACAAAGAATATGTGCTTCTTATGCCTATGGAACAGCCGTGACGACAGGAATCATTATATTATCAAAAAGTGGCCTGAAAGAGAAGAACACATAGTTGGCTGATACAATGTGAAGCACATGCCTTTGGTACATCCACAGAAGATATACCTTCCACCACTTCATATCAAACTTGGCCTTATCGATTTTTGCAGGGCCGGATATCAGAGAATTGATACATGACAGGGAGTTCAGAAATAAGCTAACTCTACTTGAGTTGGCAGCATGGGATTCATTTGTCCATATAGTGCAGAACTTCCTTGGTAATCATAGGGTTGAAACTCTGAAGAATTAGTGGACAACATGCTAAAGGCCTATCAACGAATGGGGTGTCGGATGTCTCTTAAGATGCATTTCTTGCATTCGCATCTAGATTTCTTTCCACCTAATATGGGTGATATTAGTGACGAACATGGGAAAAGGTTCCACCGAGATATCGCAATGATGGAAAGCAGGTATCAAGGCCGCTTCAACGAAAACATGATGGATGACTACTGCTGGTTCCTACAACGGGAGGATCCTATATCCACGTACAAGCGCAAGAGCAAGAGTCTCAAACATTTTTGAAGAAATTTATAGTTAGGTGAGTACTACCTCTTTTACATGTAATACATATGTTGTCTGGGTCTGCAAAAGGACGTACATAATGCCTAATAGGGTGCCCCGATTCCAAACCTTTGCCCAGAAACGTCTCATTCTTCTCAAATTCGTAATAATTATATGATTAATTAATCCAAGGTGACAAAGTGAGACATATAGCCTAGTTGCATAACTCAGGAACCTTACGTGCTAGGACAGATCTGAGCAGAGATTTGGAGTCAGCGCACCAAAATTAGTTAGGTACAACATTTACTCAAGTGGCAGAGACAAAGTTAAAATTTGTTGGCTAGTGTCATCAATCCATCCCCCTTCTTCGCGTTAATGATCAATTCATCCGTTTTTTTCACAATGATCAACAACTCATCCCCTTTTTTTCACATTGATCATCCATTGTTCAATAGTTGATCCGTTTTTCTTTCCAATGGTTAACAATTCTGTCGTTTTGTTCTCATTGTTCATCAAATCATTCGTTTTTTTTTCACATTCATCATCAATTCATCTGTTTTACTTTCTTTGATTATGAATGCATCTGTTTTTCTTTCCACTGATCAACAAATCATCCGTTTTTCTTGCTATTAATCATCAATTCATGCGTTTTTCATCCCAGTGATAATCTTTTCAGCCATTTTCTTTCCATTGATCATCACTTATGTCATCCGTTTTTCTTTTCATCAATCCCGCAGGGGGGTACCCTGTATCCCCTATTTACACTTGATACCCGGAGGAGCTGCACGTCCTCCCGGCCTTGAGTGCAAACTAGGGAGGCCCCGTTACTGGGGTGACTTAAACTCTCTGGTGGGTCCTGGGAAAGTTGTTGGGGCGCTTTCCCCTTGACCCCACTCAACACTACCTTTTTATTATTAGGATAATTATCATTCTTATTATTTATTATTATTTTTAATATTATTTTATATTTACGATTATTATGTATTGTAACTATTGTGCATTACTATTACTGGGTATTATTATTATTATTATTGTGTATTATTATCATTATGTACAATAATTATTTATTAGTAGAAGTATTTATTATTAGTAGTATTAATTACCATTATTAATATGCTATTATTATTATTTATTATCATTACGGCTATCCCTTTAACTTTTTCTAGCCGCACTTTTTACCAGGAGGAGTGTTCTCACCTGCACAAAGTTCGGTCCGTTAGCCCTGGTGCCTTGGTAGACTACATGCCATCCTGGAATTACCTAGTACTAGGGTATGGTAATAATAAGCGATAACCCACACTACTCGTGAGTGGACCCGCCTATCTCTACTTCTCTTTATCACGTACCCTCCTACGCCTTTCCACACTTGCTCTTTTATCTACAGAGGTTCTGGTTGACCGTCGCACTCTCGTCCTCTTATGAGCCTGGGTCGAATGCTAGTGAGGTCCCTACTAGGTGCGAGGGCCAAAAGCCCGTTGGCTAAGGCTAGTATTAATTACGGGGTGTGTTGGGCCATCGGCTCTGCTCACCTTCCTCCAGTGCATATAGAAGGTTGCTCTGCTGGCACCATCCTTTATGGTTAAAGTTCCAGGACAATGTTGCCTAAATGGTGGGCCTGGTTGGTCTAGCCCATCAATGCTGGACTGGGACCGAGTATGTGAAATTTCTGATTCTATGGAGACTCCATAGGCGATGGAACCTTCAAAGACAGGTTTACATTGAGTGAGTTGCGTTCCGCTCTCGCTTCGTGCGTGGACACTGGATACCGCCCCCGGTCAGGACGATGTCTCTTATGCCCCGCTTCGACACTTAGGTGAACGAGGCATGGCATTTCTGTTAGATTTGTTTAACAGGATCTGGGTAGGGGGTATCCTCCCAGAATCCCGGGGCATAGCTACTGTGCTCGTTTTTCGTAAACCGGGGATATCACTCTAACCCAGCAGGTTTCCGCCCAATCTCTCTAACCTCCTGCATGTGCAAGTTAATGCAGAAATTGGTAAGTATTAGACTAACCTTTTTCCTGGACAGCAAAGGCCACCTGTCTCACCCACCCAGCGGCTTCTGCAAGTTTCACTCCACGTCAGATGCTTTGCTTCGACTGGGAAATGCCGTCTGCGAAGCCTTCCTTCGTAGACAGCACTACGCCACGGTGTTTTTCAATCTGGAGAAGGACTCTGATATCGCATGGAGATACGGTATCTTGGAAACTTCACAAGTTTGGTTAGAGAGGACGCTTTCCAATCTTTATTTCTGAGTTTTAGCGAGTGTCAATTCTGCGTATGGGTGCGAGGAGCCCTCTACGCTCGAATGGAGCAGGAAGAGGGTGTCCCACAGGAAAGTGTCCTAAGCGTCACACTCTTTGCCCTGAGCAATTTGCATCAATGGTATCACATCGGTGCTGCCGTAAGATGTTATTGCTAAGCTCTATGTGGACGACCCTTTGATTCCAATTGGTGCGGCCTAGATACCAGCGACTTAGCGTCGATTACAACAGTCATTGAACTGCATCTCTAACTATGCCGAAGTGAACAGGTTTCGATTTTCCTTGGCCAAGACAAAGGTGGTGCACTTCTGCCGCCAACCACGGCTTCACCCCGACCTGGTCTTGTTCTTAAACGGAGTTCGCCTGGAAGTGGTGGATTAGGTCAGTTTCCTTGGTCTCGTTTTCGACCGACGCCTCACCCGAGAGGTTCATATTCCCAGCCTTTGGGTCTCTTGGAAGCGCACCATGAACATTCTTTGCTCCTTGACATTCAGCACCTCAGGTTCTGACAGGGCTATTACCTTGTTTTCCTACCGATATTTTGTTCGTTCGAAACTTGACTACGGATGAGAGTTTTAAGCATCCTCAGCCAAGCGAGAATTGCCGGAGGTGGACTCGATCCACCACACTGTTCTCCGCCTGGCGACCGGTGCCCCTTCCACATATCCTCCCATTGAAATAAAAACGGATGAATTGATGATTAATGGAAAGAAAAACAGATGATTTGATGATGACTGGAAAGAAAAAAGGATGATTGGGTAAATAATATAAAACCACCCGCCTGAATTGATAATTATCAATGTGAAGAAAAGAGAGGGAAATGTCCGAAACCACGGGACAAACCACGGGAACTGACGCGATTCAACCGGTATCTCTGCTGAAACTATTTATCGCACAAGAACTGCAACTATTGGAATTCTTTTCCCGCAGAAATTTTTAATAGCAACAGAGTGGAGCAGTTCAAGGAACGTCTTGACAACGCCAAACAAAGACTTTATATATGTCGAAGTCACATTATGCCCATGCATAATCGGTCATCAGCAGTACTCCCACGCAATGAGCCCCTATAACTTTCTGGAGTACTGTAAATTCCTTATAACCCATTCTAACTCTCAGTCTCTTTCTTTATATAATTCTATCAATCTCTCCGTCTGCCTGTCTGTTTCTCTCTCTCTCTCTCTCTCTCTCTCTCTCTCTCTCTCTCTCTCTCTCTCCCCTCTCTATGGAAATCAGGAAAATCACTACCCCCATCCATCCATTCTCACACTAATATTACTACTACTTCAACTACTACCATTAATGCTACTAGTACTCCACTACTACTAATACTGCATTATAATTAATTGCAGGCGATACTAAACAATGAATTGTGCGCTCCTACTTGGAAGGAGTACGCAAAACTGACGGTCCTTAAGAAAGTGGCAAGAGGGTGGGGCACGAGGCCCCAACCACTGCCCCAGGGCGCTCCACTGGAAGATCATCTCTAACAAGCGATAACTTCTTACTGAAAAGAGAAGAAAAAATAAATAAATTAGCATTGGTAGCGATGGTATAGGGAGGAAATACATTGAGAGAAACCGGCGGGGCCTCGTGTCTGCCAGGGGCAGAATAATACAGACGGATGATAGGACTATTTTAAGTGCCTGAATACCCTCTCACACCCCATATCGGGTCTAGCCCCTTCTGTAAAGAATAAGAGAATAAACATGAAAGAAAATGAATTAGATAAAAGTCCTGAGTAAGGACTGAATCTTCCCCCCTCCGCTCAAGGAGGAAGATCAAGTTCCACACTTAGAAGCTAAGAGTATGATTGATCTGCGGTTGGTTAGAAAGAATACGTTGTGGGATGTATATGATGTGAAAGCTGTAAGAGATATGAGTATGAGAGTATCCAATCACATGGTTGGGTTGGGTTAGGTTAAACTAGTGGTTGCATGGATGAGAGGAAGCGAGGAAGGCGGAAAGGGAGGGAGAATCGGAAGCGAAATGTTATTGAATCAGAGAAGGGTGTGACTGAGAATGTTCAGGGGTGGAGTGTGCACTGAATATAATGAACACACCGAGATAAGATCTCGGTTTACCTTGGAGCTGATGGTGTCCTCGAGGCCTTAAAGGAGTCGGACTTCTTCCACGAGGCTCTACCGTGGCATTATTTACTTTTGGATTTTAGTGTTTCGGCAATGCACTAGTTGGTCACAGGAATCAGGGGGTTTTTTTGAGGGGGGAGGGGGATTAATTAATAGGGCCCATCTGGCGACTGCAACCAAGGGCATAAGTTGCCGTAATACAAAACTTCGGCCTAGCACTCAGCTACTTAAAAATTCCAATAAAAATTTAAATAAAAACACAAAACAAATAAAAGCAAAAAACAAACAACAAAAATGCAAAAAAACTAAAAACAAACAGCTAGCAAGAGGAAAAAGGAAACAAGATCCGGCGTCGGGGAAGGCCCGCCACCCCCGGCGCAGGAGTATGCGACCAACAGCAAAGAGAGTCAAACAAGAAGTCAGATAGCCTACAAGTGGGTGTGCAAGAACTCACCCCCGAGTACAAGGGACAAACAGTAAAATCTCGCTCGTTCAGATACCGGTAAAGGTTACGTTGCCGAAGATCACCCAGAAAGGAGGGGAGCTATACATCAAGTGGCGGTGCGTCCCTCGGTTGTGCTCAATTGAAAGACGACAGTGTGAGCTAATGGCGACTGAAGGAGAGGCAGGGCCTGCGCTTACAACCGCATGATCCCTTTTGTATAGGGCAGAGCAAATGACACATCCCCGGCATCGACAAGTAGACTCTCAATGAGGGACGCATGGTCACCAAACGGAGACCCGTGTGGTGGATCGAGTCCACCTTTTGCAATACACGCTAGGTTGCAAATACGCAAAAGAAGTAGGGTGGAAACCAACGAACCTGTTACAAGTCAGATAGTCCGCAAGTTTGTGTGCACGAACTCGTCCCGAGTTCAAGGGACAAACGGTAGCGACCCCCCTCGTTCCGATACAGGGACACGTAAAGTGCACGAAGATCACCCATACTGGGACATTCAACAAGAAAGTGCGGGGGACAAAGCGGTCGTCGAAATAAGGTGCTGGTGAGCGCTCCATCAAATGTAGAGGCGTCCCGCGAGTGAGCCCAATTCGAAGACAACAGAAAGCGACCTGAAGCCCTCGCGGCATTGGGGGGTGGGGGGTACATTGCCATGTAGTCTGTGTGGGGAAGAGCCAATGTCCCTCGTAGCAGGTAGAGACCTAAGAGTATACAATGCTACTCGACTAAGGACCATAAGATGACGATAAGGCGCCGGGCAGCCACACGCTCTGTGGGTAGGAGAGCAAGTGTGGAAAGGGTAGGAGGGTATACAATAAAGAGAAGTAGTAGAGATAGGCGGGTCCACTAACGAGTAGGGTGGGTAATCGCTACGAGACTGAACTCTGTACAGATGGAAACACTCCTCCTACTGCAAAGTGCGGGAGAAACCGTTGAGTATAGAACCGTAATGATAATAGTAAATAATACTTAAAATAAATATTAAATAATAATACATAATATTAATAACTTATATTAATAATAATTCAAGCGATTCATAATAATGATAATACATAATAAATAATGATAAATAATAATAGTATATCATAATAAATACTAATATTAATATAAAAATCATAAAAATAATGATAGAAGCATACTACTTACTAATAATTAATACTAATGATAATAAATAACTATAATACATAATAATAAAATAGTACTACTGCTAATAATAATAATTTAGTTTTACTTTCAACTTGGCTACCGAGGTTGGTAGCATCAGCGGTAGGCTTCAGGTTTTTCGTTGTCGTCATGGCAACGCCTGTAATAAGCGTCTCGTAAAATAGTTGCACTTTTGTATACCTCTTTTTCATGGAGTGAAGAAAATCATGAGTAGAAAATGTAATGCGAAATTATGGAATTTAAATGGCATCGCGAGAAAAATAAGATTAATTATTGTTGGCTTGACTCTTTTACTCTAAAGAAATCATTTTCAGATTTTTATTTAGTAGGAATTTTCAACCTAAATATATAAACAAATCACATGATGAAGTATAATACGTTTAAACGAAATATGTAAATTGATTTGAAGAAATATAATGAAGGGAAATTAAATAAAATTTATTTTTAAATCAGAATTGTTCAAGAGTTACTGGAGAAAGGATCATTTCTTCGGAAAAACTTTGAACAGTTTTTTTTTTCTATTGATGAAGTCAAAGTTTGGATGCA
This sequence comes from Ceratothoa steindachneri, assembly GCA_963969495.1. Classification (NCBI taxonomy): domain Eukaryota; kingdom Metazoa; phylum Arthropoda; class Malacostraca; order Isopoda; family Cymothoidae; genus Ceratothoa; species Ceratothoa steindachneri. Next base: position 68,127,547 of record OZ018324.1, on the reverse strand, counting down.
ATCAGTAGAATCAGTCTTTGCAGTATTTGGGGTGGCTTCCTAAAGGTCATTTTTGCTGTTAAATTGCCTGCAAACGTCTCTCTTCAGGATGCTGCACGAATTTTCTATTGGATTTAGATCGCAACTGTTGGAAGGCCACTCAATGATCGAGTTTCCTACAAATCCTTTAGATTCTAATAAATTCTCAGAGAACTTGGAGGCATGAATAGATGCTGGAATCTGTTGTCATGATGCTGGAAGAGGAGGACTCTGAAACAGTGGCCATTTCCTTTCTGACCACTTTCGCTCTCTCTCTCTCTCATTTTCTCTTTTTCTTTCTTTCTTGCTCTGTCTTTCTTCCCATCCCCCTTTACTTCCATCCCTCCTTCTACCTCACTCCCTCTACTTTCTTCTACCCCCCTTTCTCTCTCTCCATTTCAGTGTGTCTGAGCGAACAATTCTCCTTTAGATTATACACAAGCTTCCTCCATCTCTCTCATTACTCTCCTTTGGGCGGTGTTGGCGCCAGACGAATGAAGCTTCGATTTATGGGGCTCCTCCACTGCCAAGCCCCCTGGTCCCCGGGGTTGGATTGATGCTCCTTCGACAAACGCGCCCATTATCGCGTGAATTGACAAAAGACTTCGAAATAAAAGAGCCCCTCGCTCCCAAACCCAACCCTACTCCAGCGATTTTGAGTGGGAGGGGTCATGCACTCCCAGGATTCTCGGTTTAAGGGGAGCCTGGAGGTCTACGTTTAAAATGCGACCCCTTCCCCCTCCGTACTCCCCCCCCCACTTCAATTACAATAACCACCATTTTGATTCAACTTCCCTAGTAAAGCTCACTGGTTTTGATGCTTCAGTTAGTTTTCGCCTTTTTAGTAACATTAACTGAAGTTAGTGACAAATGTCCTCGTCAGTCTCGATCCCTTTTACTACCAGGTATTTCACCGAAAGGCGAATTCGGGTCGGGTTAGGTCACGTGAAGTTGTGCTCGATCACATGACGTCGGCTTGGCTTAGTTGACATCAGGTTTGATTAGGTCATGTGACGTCAGATTGGGTTAGGTCGCGTGAGGTCAGGTTGGGTTATGTCACATGTTGTTGGGTTAAACTTTGCTTCCTCTAGCGACATCTCTCACTTTCAAATTATTCATTTATTCAATTTGTCTCCTTTACCCCACTGGGTGCCAAGTCATGATCCGGCACTTTCAGACACCGACGTCGCCAATTATAACTTAAGATCTCCACACTTCTTCAGGACCGAGCCAAATTCTAGCTCCCATAAATTCCGAGGTTATCAACTCCATAATTTGGCCCATATCAGCTCCACCGCGGTTTCCTTTATTTAAGTCTGAAGATGGAGAGGCCCCTTTCTCAAAAGCCACTCACCCCCCCCCCCCTCCCTTTCTTGCTCTCTTCCATGAAGAGTAACAATGGGTTGAGGGGAGGGGGAGTCCCCGAGGAGTATATGACATATTCCAAGATATAGGAAGGGGGTTTCATCCCAATGATGGCAACGGGGATCTTTAGTGCACCAAGGACTTTTTCCAGCTGCTATTTCCCAATCACCGCCAACAAAGATCCGGAGGTTTGCGATAACTCGTCTGTCTCTGATTAAGTTGCAATGATTTACCCGTGACTAATAGACAGTTAAAACAAAAGTTGCGTTTATTAGCATGGGCAGTGGTGCTCACGAAGCAATGGAAGAGAGGGAGAAGAAGAAGGAAATAGCAAAATGGTCTCGAATGTCAAGGAGAACGCAATTATCATGTCACCAGCTTTTCCGGGATGGCCTCACTCAACACATCCTGGGATATTAGGGATATTAATGTGGGAAAGCAAGGTCTGAATTTAAACCCACTCTCTTTAGAGATCCCGATGAAGTGTAAGTGAAAACAATAAAAACTAAGCCCAAACTACCCGGCACCCACTCCTAGAATTATGATGGATTATTTGGCCTCATGAGGTATCCTCATACATCATAGCTAATTATTCTGCAACGATGGATTAGAAGGCAAAGGAACGGGTGTATGTGACCGTGGTAAGAATGGCCTGTCAGATGGAGAGACGCTAGGGGAAGGAATGACCTGTCAGACGGAGAGACGCTATGGGGAGGAATGGCCTGTCAGACGGAGAGACGCTTGGGGGAGGAATGGCCTTTCAGACGGAGAGACGCTTGGGGGAGGAATGGCCTGTCAGACGGAGAGACGCTAGGGGGAAGAATGGCCTGTCAGACGGAGAGACGCTAGGGGGAGGAATGGCCTGTCAGACGGAGAGACGCTAGGGGGAGGAATGGCCTGTCAGACGGAGAGACGCTAGGGGAAGGAAATAAAAGACGTTATAAGGAAATATTTTTATGTCGGACTCTCTTAAAATGGAGTTAAGGAATTCTTGTTTGTGCTATGATAGAGTCATGAGAAGCGTCTTAAAAAGAGACGGGGGTATGGAAGTAATGTTAAATCGTCCGTCTCCGAAAAATTAATCTTGACTTATCTGAGGGGGTCCCCTCCCCATTATCTCTATGTACTGCGGGGTACGTATCGATTGCAGGATGATAGTCGAGCCAACTTGCTAAGGATTAAACATCTCAACCCCTGTGTTTCATACTCTCGGGAGATCTACTGAAGGGAGTATGAAAGCAAACCTGAAAAGAACCGGGAGACGTCTTCAAGAATGTCCAGACGCAAGTATTCGAAAGAGTTAAGAATAATCTTTGCACCCTACCACACTTCTTTCTTTTTTCTCCGCTTGTCTATTTTCTCTGTCTACCCACACACCCTATCGTCCTTCCCTACATGCACCCACTTTAACTTAATCGTAATCGTAATCTTGCTTTTATTGGGTGTCGAAGATTTTGGTTCGTTTGTTTGCAAACTTCGTTGTCTTCGACGTTCGCTTGTCCAGTGAAGATCCTAAACTCTCAAGTCCCGAGGAGGTCACTAAATCCCAAGTCCCATGAAGGTCCCTACCTCCGAAGTCCGGGAAGATCCATTACTTCCAAGTCCTGGCAATGTCCCTATCTCCCAAGTCTCGTGAAGGTCCCCACCTCACAAGCTCGCGAAGGTCCCTACATCCTAAGTCCCGAAAAGGTCTCTATCTCCAAAATCCCTTTCATGTCCCGTAAAGGCACCTACATAACTTCCAAGTCCAAGTCAAAATTAATAAAATAATTATCAATGAAGGAAACATTAGTTTATTTATTTTTAACAATTATTTTTAAATAATCTCACAAAAAACATAGTTTAGTGTTGCTTCAGACATACTAGATCTGAATTTTTTTACAAATTGACCAGCAGCTGAAAAGGCTCTTTCAGCTTGAACGCTGGTTGCTTGCATTTGACAACAAAGAATTATATAGTTTTCTAATATGGTCGGTTCTAGTTGCTGTAGCTTCAAAACATTTAAGTTCATTTATTATTCTGGAATTAACTATTTTTGTTGAGTTAAGAATTTCAGAGAGCGCTATTGTATTCGCTTAAGACATCTTCCCTTTCATTGTTAAGTCACTGTATTCGTATTTTCCTGTGATTCGTGCAACAATTCTTCTCATTCTTGAGGTTCGTTGTATAATTCCACGTTCACAAAAGTTTCTTATGCTTGCCTTCGAAACGAACTTAAACTTTGTCTTACGTAACAGATCTGGATCACGATGAAATAGTGCAAGTATGACAGCATCGTTTTGACATCTACAAGCGATTCTTTGAGAAAGGCGTTGATGCAATTTGGGTAGCGATAACATTTTTCATACTCTCCAGCTTTGACAATAGAAACTGAATCGATATTGCTGCTTTAACCAAATTCGAGTTTTCAGAGCACAGACTCTTCAAAACTATTTGCACAGGGTTGAGTGTATCAGTAATATTTTGCAGAGTACACTATTCAAAAGCAGTTATTATTTCCGTGGAGCCAAACTACTCTGAGAGCTTTAGGAATACAATTTTTTAATTTAAGAAACCCTTCAAGCATGGTAAGAAGACTATTCCAACGTGTTTTGCCTTCTAATAAAAGTTTTACTTCTGTTCACTTTTTACAAAGTCTTGCAAAGTCTAATTTCTTAAGGGTGCTTTACATAATAATTTGCATAATCTTTCTCGTTTTATCTACAAAGCAAGAATCCTCATCATTTGTATTTTATCTCGTATATAATATATTTTAAGATAAATCCCAGTCTTCGTCATTATCATTTTCAACATCTGGGGCTGGCTGTTCATTCATAATTTTACTCTGCTTGTAATCGAGTACATCACCAACATCTAAAAGAATCGTGTGAGCAATGCACTGCTGAAGAAATGGTTCAATTTCATTCCCAAGTTTCAACATTACAATCAACTATGTGATGGTTCAGATCTAATCCAAATTTCTCTATTTTTTTTTAGAAATTAATTCAACAAGTTTTTAACTGTTTATTGATTCATTCAATTTCACAAGATCAGTGTTTGCTTTCATCATGAACATTGATATTAAGAAATCGTCTGTTTTGAAGTGATGTATATCTTCTAAAGTTATAGAATATCTCACTCCTATTTTGACTCGATTCATGAAATAAGAATCACGTTTCTTTTTAGCAGCGTAGTTGAGCACCATATTTCTAACACCAGAGGCATCGGTAGGAGGAGATTTTCTATACCTAAAGTTTTTGAAACTCTCTTGAATAAAAACACTACTTGCAATTGTGTTAAAGCTAATGCCATCTTGACTAGCTAACTTTGCAACATCTTCGATAGTTTTCTTGTTTTCCTCATTCATATCGGTAACTATTTCACTATGAACAGTTCTCAAATGATATGCGAGAGATGACGTGGAACCGAAGGCACATTTTCAAACTTATCAAAACTACGCCAAACATCTGACCTTTTTCTCTTCGGCAAAATTTGGGAAGGGTTTCACCGCCCAAACAAAGAAATAATGTACGTAAGTAATAGTTACTAGCGGTTACCTACAGGTAAACTAAAAACGGATTCTCGTACATCTGGCTTGCATATATTCTCTTAGTTAGTTGGTTAATACCCTGATCGTGATTAACAATAGAATTGCAAATAAATAAGATCTAAATAATTAAATAAATACATTATTTCGTTAAATCATTTATAATTTAAATATGAGCTATCCTTAATTGGCTTAAACGAACAATAATCCGCTTTTATCAGCTAATAATAATAATGAGCTTTCAACATGCGGTTAATCAACAGTTAACCGGTTACAAACCACTTTTTTTTAACCGGTTTTAATATATTATTAATCGAATTAATTTAACCGGTTACAAGCCCTAGTTCACGCGTACAGGTGAATAATGCTTTTGTACAGGGCGCAGAGCGATTGATATCTACCCAGCATTGACAAGTAGACTTTCAATGGGGGACGTGCGGAAAGCATCGGACGCCAGGCAGAGAATGGTGCGGTCGATTGAGTCCACCTTCCGCAATATTCGCTCACTTGCGGAAAGCACCGGACGCCAGGCAGAGAATGGTGCGGTCGATTGAGTCCATCTTCCGCAATATTCGCTCACCTGTGGAGGCAGAAAATTTGCATTCATATTCAAGCTTTGAATGAGGAAAGGATCAAAAGAAAAGCAAGGCAGTAACCCTATCAGCACCCTAGTTGCTGAAGGTTACGGAACGAATTTGTCCATGGTGCGGGTACAAAAGACCCTAAACTGCGAATATGAGCCTCTCAGGGGAGTCTTCATTTAAACATGAGAGCTACAGCAAAGAGTCAGGCAAAATGGAGGAGTCCAAGCCCCTCCAAATATTCGTATAGTCAGCCGGTCTGTGTGCATGGCCAGTCACGAGTACAAGTGGCAAGCGGTAGCGACAGGTAAGGTGCGCGAAGATCACCCGGACTGGGACATTCAACAAAAATGTAACCAACAGTCTAGGGTACAACGCAGTCGTTAAAATAAGGGGCGGGCGAGCATTCCATCAAATGGCAGTGCGCCCCGCGACTGTGTCCGATTCGGAGACGACAGAAAGAAACCTGAAGCCGTCGCGGCATTGGGGGTATCTCCATGGGAACAGTCGTCGCACAATAAATGCAACCTTAAATTTCCATCTGTCTTCTCCCATCTTCAAGGCCTAGCAGGCCGGAGACAGCCTGTATTCCTGTCGTGTAATCGGTGTGAGGAAGTGCGAAACGCTGGTCTGGTCGCCCAGTCCTCACGGACTCTTTGGCGCCCTCATTCCCAGCAATTCATACATGTCCAGGAACTCAGCAAAAGATAATCTCGACATCTACTCGGCTCGAAAGAACCGTGGCATCACGGATATCGCGAACCAGCAGATGCGGAAATTCCAATGTCCAGAGAGCAGTCACGGCGCTTTGTGAGTCGCTATAAATCACAATCCGGTCTCCGAACTGGGCACGTTCGTTATCTCCCGTACTGAACGGTATATTGCAACCAGCTCGGTCGTAAAGAGAGACTCAGCCCATGGTAGAGCCCCGCTGACTTCAAACAGAGGGGATCCGGCGGGGGAACCGACCCCCTCTTGGGACTTGGAACCATTTGTATACACTGGCACGGATAGTTCACCAAAAATGCAGAACGCAATACTCTCGGCGCTATATAAGGTTAGGGAGCAGAAGCACGGATACAAATAGTCAAAGGTGGTACCTCCAAGGTGGCATCCTGGGCAGCAGCAGGGGCGCCACCAGCTCTATAGCTATACCTAGCACGAAGGAGTTTCCTATCTATAAACACAAAGAGTGTAGGGGATGACTGTCATCTCTCGTTTGCATAAGCACCGTCGAGATCGGCTGCAGATGCAGTGAGAGCTGTTAGCGACTGGATTGAGGGAGGCACCGTGCTCGCGCGTACAGGTACATGGTGAAGCGCGAGTGGCATCTCCCCGGCATCGACAAGTATGCTCTCAATCAGAGAAGGGGAGAAGGCACCGGTCGCCAGGCGAAGGCCAGTATGGTGGATCGAGTCCAACTTCCGTAATACACACTCGACTGATGTGGATGCATACAACTCGTATCTATGGCGCAGGTACAAAATACCATAAAGCTCCGAATATAAGCCTCCCAGGTGAGGCGTCGGTTAAATACAAGACCAAAGAAACGGTGCAAGTTCACCACCTCAAGGGAGAACCCAGATTAGAATAAAGTCTGGGTCAGGGTTGAGCCGTGTATGGCAGCAGAAGTGAACCAGCTTAGTCTTGTCAAAAAAAAGCTTGGCTCTTCGGCATAGCGAGATACGCGGAGAAATGCCGGTTGGAGTCAAAGCTCAAGGGTTGGCATCTAGGCCACACCAAAAGAGATCGAGAGGTCGTCCACATAGAGCGTAGCGAGAATATACTAGTATTTCGGCAGCACAGAGGTAAAGCCGTTGAAGTGACCCAGAGGACACTTCACTGCGAGACACCCTCTTCCTGCTCGCAAATTTTCAGCTATAAAGATTGGGAGGCGTCCTCTCACCCCAATCGTGTGGAGAGTCTCCATGATAATGTATCGCCATGCGGTATCATGGGCCTTCTTCAGATCGAAAAACACCGTGGCATAGTGCTGTCTATGAAAGAAGGCCTCGCTAACGGCATTTTAGAGTCTGGGCCGAGTATCCGACGTAGAGTGGAACTTGCGGAAGTCGGATGTGCAGAAGACAGATGGCCTCCGCTGTCCATGAAAATGGCTAATCTAACATTTACCAATTTCTCCATCAACCTGCACACACAGGAGGATAGAAAGATTGGGTGGAAACTGACCGTGGTAGAGTGATCTCTCCTTAGTTTGGGAAAAGCAAGCACAGTGACGATTTGACAGGAGTCTGGGAGGACACCCTCTACCCAGATCCTGTTGGACAGATCTACCAGAACGGCTATGTCTCTCTCAACCCAGTGTCGAAGTGTGGCGTAAGGGGCATCATTCGTACCAGAGGCGCTGTTGGTGCACGAAGCGAGAGCGGAACACAGCTCACTCAATGTGATCTCATCGTTTGAGGGTTTTCCGCCTCTGGAAGTAAAGTTCAGTTGGTTCCCTTCAGCGACATCACGCCGCCTATTCAATGCTGGTGGAGCATAGAGAACTCCGCCACGGACGCGGGATCCGAAATTGCATTAACATTCTCCTGGAGAACGGGAGAGCCGTCCTGCGAGAACTTGCCCCGAATCCTTTTTACTCGCTTCCATGCCTCTGCTAGAGGGATCTTCCCATTAAGTGAAGACACGTATGCTTGCTAGGAAGAACGGCGAGCGTGCTTAAAAACATACCGGAACCTATCCCTAGCTCGACGAAATTCACCGAAAGTGAAATCTTTCGGGCGGCGTTTATAGCGTATGTAGGCATAACGCTCCTGTTTGAGAGACGTCACACACTCGGCTAATCAACACGTAAACGGTCAGCCTGCAAAACGGCCAGACGTTTAATGAAGAGTACTTAGGCACACGGCGATGAGGTTGCCAGAGAACTTCACGGCCTCATCCACAGACCTAAACTCCTCGACTGGGATGTTGAAATTAGTCATTTCCTGAAATACGGAAAACCGCGCCCACGCCAGGTACCACCGGAGCGGGATCTTAGGTGGCAGGGGCCCAGAAAATTATATTTGAATGGGAAAGTAATCACTACCATGGAGGTTATCAACTTCCTCCCACCAAAATTCAGGCTGTGCATCCGGAGAGCACAGAGATACATCAAGGACAATGCAGCTGTTCTCGGGCAGTGATGCGTAAACTAATCCACATTTTGGTCACCATCTCTAGCTTGTCGATCAGGTAGGCTAAAACCTGACGAACCGGCGGAATATACGCACAAATAACTGTATACCTCCTATCCAGGTGCAGCTGCACAGCTACTGCCTGGAAGAAGGTATCTAAGGCAAAGAGAAGAACGGAGACATCATACCGAGTATAAATTGCGCATGCTCCTGCCCGGGCCCCATCCCGTGGTAGTGGTTTCGAAAAACCCTTATACCCCGGGAGGGTAAGCAGTAGGGCGTAGTGTTGCAACTAATTTTAAGGCACATTTTAGGTTTTGTAGAGTAGACCATCCAAAATGCGCAATTGAAGACGAAACAAATCTGAAAAAATCGCAACACCCCCTTTTGGAGGGGGAGGGGGAATTTTGCTTTAAAGTTATCTTTTCCGTAGGGTGAGGCTGGTTGTATTCAGTTGTTATAGTTCTCAACTCTGTAGGTAGAAATGGGTACTTTTCGTACAGGAAGAAAATTTTCACTTTAACTCCTTAGCCTGTTTGTAAACTACTCGGAGGGCACTATAAATTAATTGATGTGTGATGAATTTACGAGATATTAACAGAGTATTTCCTATGGAAGGATATGGCTTCACCTTTTTGAATGTATATTATAGATTCACTCATCACATGTATTATTTCTCTTTTATACTAACGGGTCTTTCTATTATTTCTTTTCAGGGCTAAGATAAGTAAAAGAACTAGAACATCAACAAGTCACAGTTTCTTTGGCTCCCCACTTCCAGAACTTTCTAATTATGAGCTGCCAACAAAATAACAGTTTGGAAGATATGTTTAGTATGTAAAAGACAATAAATTATAAATACACGAGGAACAAGGATGTTATTCCTGAAGTATCCGGGGCCCTTACTGAGATTTGAAAAAAAAAACAGTATTCCAGTTCAGCAGATCAAGAATATTTCAACCAAATTACTCCGATTGGTGGAAGAAGCGTCTGCAGTATCAAAACAAGGAATGAATGCTACTAAGAGTAAGAAGTTTATCTTATCATTGGGTCAACTTTTTAATATAACAGGCTGCCAGTGTCCTGATCTCTTGGATTGCAAGTGTGAAAAGAACATGAAGGTGCCACGTCGAGAGCATGAATTTCTTATTCACCAAACAACTAGGTGTCACATGAAAATTGGAGGGATGGATGTAAAAACAAGTCAAATGATTAAAAAAAAGGAAAATCAGAGAAGATCGAATTCAAGAAAGAAGAGAAGAAGAAGAGTCACAAAAGGAGAAGACAAGACGGAAGAAAAAACTACAATATCAGACGAAGCCTTGGATGAAGAAACCTCATCTTCTGACATTTCTGATGATGAATGGAAGAAAATCTTTGCGAGAAAAGAAAACATCATCATACCAATACCAACAATTGCAGTGGAAGCAGATCAGTATTCTGTCTTAAATAGAGCTGCTGCTAACTGAAAAGAAGAAAGGGAACAAATGGTATGGAGCAAAAGAAATTCAAGATCACTATGTGCTTGTAGGAGAACCTGGTACTTTCTACTTAGATCATCTAACTATTGAACTAGGAACAGGTGGGGGTATTGCAGACGGACAGATGAAATGGATGGTTGAAAATGATATTAAAAATGAGATAAAGGCAATGGGAGCTGACAGCACGGCAACTAATACTGGCTACAAGAATGGAGCCATAAGAGGGCTGGAATCTCAATTACAGCGTCCTTTACAGTGGATCATCTGCAGCTTGTATTTAAATGAGCTTCCATTGAGTCACCCCTGCAGGAAATATATTGGTCCAACAGAAAGTGGAACTCAATGGAAAGGCACATTGGTAAAGCCTTAACCACCTGTGAAACTCTACCTGTATCACCAAATGGCTTTTCTCTTCAAGATGTAGATGCGAATGAGCTTAGTTGGGACCAAGCTTACCTATACAGAATTATCATTACTATTAAAAGTGGTGTAATTGACGATGATCTCCTACATATGAAACCAGGGCCAATATCTCATGCAAGATGGCTAACCACTGCAGGCAGAATATGTCGACTTTATGTGACAACAGAAAAACCTAATAATGACTTGTATGTCCTAATAGAGTTTGTCGTGTGTCATTATGGGCCTATCTGGTTTCACATCAAATTCTTTCCGAAATGCACAGATGAATCTAAACATCTTTTGGAACAGATCAATCTTCTGCAAATATTCCAAGCTACTAGTGAAGCCATAGCATGGCAAACTATCCAAAGGAATTACTACTGATCCCATCCTGAGAACGTCCTTTAGCCAATGCTGGCAGACGTTGATCAGAAGAACAAGAAATTAGCTATAGACAAAATCAAGAAGATCCAAGAAGTTACTTTGTATGGGGAAGAGATACGTGATTTCAGGCCACTAAAATAGATAAGACTGCTAAGAACCTAACAGATCTACGTCCCGCTGAAGAGGAGTGTAGTTTTGAGCCCCTACTTACAATGCATCTATCCAATGCCGACCTGCAAAATATTATCCACAATCCACTCTCTATTTTCATTCCATGCCGTTCTGAAGGTGTGGAGTGGTGTGTGCGAATGGTGACGGAAGCTTTCAGTACCGGGATTTTCAGGCGGTACTGAAATCCCGTGACTTCCTGCCATCGTTTGAGACAAAGCATAATTTTAAAGCATCAGTTGACAAATAGTATATATCAGTTGGATAATAAAAGATGAACTGCTCACTTTTTTGTCCTTATCCTTCGGTTTAAACTCGACTGTAATGTATTTAGGAGCATTTATAACAACAAACCAACAACTCTGATGGTGTATATCTTTCTGGCTCGAAAATGAAAGAAAAAAGAAATATTGAGTTAAAAAAAGGGGGTGTTCCAAATATTTCTCCACCTTTGAAATATGTGTACTCAAGTTTACAAAACCTGAAATGTGCATGTTGATTTGGTGAAACATGATACGGCCGAGTGAGCAGGGGGCACGCGCCCGGCATGGTCCCTCGCAAAAAGATAGCTAAAGGAAAACTGGAGGAGACGAGCCTCTGCAGCGACTCCCAGTTGGCCCGAAGTCCGCGTCAATTCCATTGAAGGAATATGTCCCACATGCCTAGCTCGGAGAAGATGCGGGGCCCCTCTTCGAAGAGAAGACCCTCACGGGAATGGCCGTACACTTCCCGGAGGCAGAACTCGGGGCGTTGTTGGTCGGAAAATCCACTCTAGGCGCTGTCGCCTTCGAAGCCTTAAGCGACCCCCGCTTCGGAGGCGGGGCGCTTCTTTGGAGGATCCACCGTCTCCAAGCCACCCAGCCTACCACTGGGTGGGGAGTAGGAGCCAAGGCTCCTTTAGTGCTGCCCTCCTTTTGGGAGCAGCTTTAGGAAGCCTGGAAGATGGCCTCACGACCAACTTCAGGTATGTTGCCTCTAACGACTCGGTGGAGGCGCGCGTCTCCTCAGGGGTGAGGAGACGTTGTCCCCTCCTCCCTAGCCCCGATGCGGGACAGTTGGGCGAGAGGAAGCTGGTCTATGTCTACCCTGGAAATTAGAGGTGGACCAAAGAAAAATGTTGGAGAGGTTGTAGGGAAAGTGAGAAAGCAAGGAAGGAAGACAGGGTGTTAGAAAGAAAGAGAAGAAGCTAAGCTTGGGCCAGATGGGGCGCTGAGTCCCCTCAGAACAACGGCCAGGAAAGCAAATAGCCGTGTCCCTTACTGGGTACAGTCGGATCAGAGCATCCGGCGTGGAGTGGAAGTTTCGGAAGCCGGACTATGTGGAAGACAGGTGGCCTCACTGTAGAGAAAAAAAGACTAATCTAACATTTACAAATTTCTTCATCAACTTGCACACGCAGGAAGTTAGAGAACTTGGACAGAAATCAGCCTGGGTAGAGTGATCTTCCTCCCGTGAGAAAATCGAGTACAGTAGCGATTCGCCAGGAGTCTGGGAGTATACCCTCTAACGAGCTTCTGCTTAAAGATCTCAGAAAAATGCCAAGCCTCGCTCATCCAGGTGTCGAAGCATGGCATACGGGACATCGTCTAGATCAGGGGCGGTGTCTGAGCACGAAGCGAAAGCGAAACGCAGCTTACTCAATGTAAACCTGTCGTTGAAGAGTTCTCCACCTCTGGAGGTAAAGTCCAGTTGCCAGCCTTCCGCGAAATCACGACGCGCAGTGAATGATGACGGAATAGCATCCCGGCTAGAGAATGCGAGAGATAGAGAGCAGGCAGGAAGGACTATGTCCACCACAGACGCGGCATCCGAGTTTGCGGTCCTATTTCCCTGGAGAATGGGAGGGGTGTCCTCGAGAACTTGTCCCAAATATTTTTGACTCGTTTTCACACCTCTGACAGAGGGGTCTTCCTGTTAAGTGAAGACACGTATGCCCGCCAGGAAGAATGGCATGCGTGCTTCGAAACATACCGGAACCTAATACCTCGCTCAACCAAATTCACCCGCAGTGAAATCGTTCGGGCGGCGTTTATAGCGCATGTCGTCATAACGCTTCTGATTTCGGGTGGTTACACACTCAGCTGATAACCACGGAAGCAGTTGGCGTGCAAAACAGCCAGAAGTTCTAGGAAGAGTAGTTAGCCTGCGGCGATGCGGTACCTGGAGAACTCAAACAAATACCTCATCCACCGACATAAACTCCTCGATTGGAATGTTAAAATTAAAGGTTTCCTGAACTGCGAACCACCGCGCCCGTGCCAAGGACCACATTGGTTCTCAGGCGGTAGCGGTCCAGAAAATGATATTTTAATGGAAAAGTAACTACTATCAATAAAGTCATCAAATACACCTAACAAGAATCATGCTGTGCATCTTGAGAGCATAAGAATAGATCAAGACAAGAAAATGAAGCGGTTCTCGGGCAGTGATACGTAAACTCATTCACATTTAGGACACCTATCTCCAGCTCGTCGATCAGGTCAGCAAGAACCTGACCCCAGGGATTGATCGAGTTGTTTCCTTTGAGGGGGAGTCTACCATTCAAATCTCCGGTACGAGAAAGGGCCTGGGCAACCGTGCCAAGGAGCGGCGGAACTCTCCTGGGTCAAAGTCGGCTGACGGTGGAATGTACACTGAAATAACAGTATACCTCCTATACAAGTGTAGCTGCACTGCTACTGCCTGAAAAGAGGTATTCAAAGCAAAGAACAGAGCGGAGACATCATGACAAGTGTAAATGAGCATCCTCCTGCCCGGCCCCCATCTCATGGTGTTGTAGTGGCAAAACCTTTAGATCCCGAAGGGTGGTCAGGGGCACACGCAGCTTGGTCAACTGCAAAAAGATAGCTAAGGAAAAATAAGAGGAGACCTTCCCCAGATCGCCTGGAATCCGCGGCAATTCCATTGAAGGAATATGCACTCCAAACCTAGCTCGGTGGAGATGCGGGGGCCATCTTCGAAGAAAAAAGCCTCATGGGAATGGCCGTATACTTCCCGGAGGCATAACTCCGGCCGCTGTCGACTAGACAATGTCACGAAGACGCCGTCACCTTTGAGGACTTATTGTGGGAGGTTGGGCTCGCCATGCGAGTCTTTTCCTCCCTCCGCCTAAAAACCTTAGGCGGGCGGAAGTCCCTTCTTTGGAGGATCTTCCGTCTTCGAGCCACCCATCCTAGCACTGGGTGTGGGAGTAGGAACCGAAGCTCCTTTAAAGCTGTCCTCCTTTCTGGGGGCAGCTTTAGAAACCCCGGAAGACGGCCTCACTACCACCTCCAAGGGTGTGCCTCTTGTGGGTCTAACGACTTAGTGTAGGCACGCGGCAGTTTCGCCTTACGGGAAACAGTTGTGCTGGGGAAGGATGGGGGGGATGAGAACCCTGTTTTTAGCCATGGCTGGGTGTGAACGCATTGTGATGACAGCTTTACCACGGGAGCGCCCATGGTGGTTAGAACCCTAAGAATGGTTCGGAATGGGCGCGGAAACGAGCGAGGTCGTAGCCCCAGAAGGCATATGACGTCCCAGGCAGTTCTAGGCGCGCCAGGACCAAGTCCTTAACCTCGCGAAATCATAGACTATCTGTAGCCTGAACGGCCTGGATTTTCTTTCCCAGGAGATACGCACCACATTGCTTCGAAAAGCGGGTTGCGGCTTTCTGTAATTGACACTTGACACAACCTACCCATACAAAATTTGGATTTATTGTGTGTGGTCTTGGAGCAACTTATACAGACTTCGGGTAACCCGGACTTTGCAAGTCCACAGAAGAGATTCGTATGGCCGACGCGGTGGTAGTAGCACCACCTCCGTGGCAGTAGCACGAATTCTTTCATGAGGTAGCGATACCAACCGGCTCTACCGTCTAAGGGAGCTTGTTACAGTCAAACTTGACCAAGTGTGTAGGGGAGGGGGCTTGATTCCCCTCCCTGTTTTCTCATCACACGCTTGACCTTGACCGATCCATGGTCGGCCAGCTCTTAGGTGAGTTCATCTTTGGATGAGTCCAAGAGTTCCCTTGCCTAAACCATTCCTTTCAACAAGTTCATTGTAGATTCCGGCGTCGCACTCACCGGTGTGCCATTGAGAAACGGATCACATTCGGCTCCCTACCAATCACACTAGCTAGTGCTCTTCTTTGATGGATCATATTGCTTTAGGCCAAAAGGCTGACCTTAGCGGCGCGAATTATCAGAAAGCGTTTGACACCAGCGGTTTCGAAAACGGCAGGTAGTCTCTCAATGAGGAGCCCCGACCTAAGTGAGGCTCCACTCGGCGTACTTTCGACTTTGGTCTTGGTCTGGGACTCCCCGATCTTGGCCTGATCGCTTGCAGAAACGGCAGCGGATCCATTCGTCTCCGGATCTCCCGTGGAGGGAGAGGAACCCTTAGTCTTTTTCCTATTTCATTTCTTTTTAGGAGAGGAAGGTGGGGAATGAACCTGCTTCTCTCCACCGCCGGAAAGAGCCCCTAGGCCGGATGGACCGGCCTCAGCAAGATCCTTCTCTGAAATGGGAAAGGTCTGGCTGTCAAAGAGGCACCAGCCAAGGGAGGAGGTCCCTCCTCTCCTTGCGAGTCTTCGGGGTCCTAAGCCGTCTGAGAAGAAGCTTGAACAGGGGCAGACTCATGGTTCGGTGCTCGTCACCGAGCTCATTTTCGACCCCACGGAAGATCTTGCCGTCCGGGGTTGGGTCACCTCCTGGACTATGTTTATCTCAGGGGCGCCTCCATATGGCCATCCCCCAAGACATTACGGATCCCATTCAAGGTTTTTTTTTCTTGTATTTAGCCTACGAACCGACATCCTTCGGGGAAGAGAGGGGAGCAGGTACGCTGACCCCATGTAAACTGGAGATGCCTGCCTGCCAGACGTTAGGGGCACATACCGACGGGCCCTGCTATCTCTTTTCCCCTTAAGGGGGTTGGCCTTATCGAGCTCCTCCCGGGAGCGGTCAATTTTGAGCCGCCTGCTTGCTCTTTTGGCATTTTCCTGTGAAAGTAAAAGAGGAACTGTCACTGGAAATGATATGGATTCTCCCAAGGAGGCATCCAGAGAAAGGGGAATTCCACCCTCTCCGGTAGAAGAAGGGTGGAGGGGCTTTTTTCTGGTATGGAGCTGCCCGAGAGCGGCATTCTCCATGGACGTAAGCAAAATTTCACCCCCCTTGCCTGTGACGGAAAACATGGACCCCAACAAGGGAATGGCACTACTCGCCGCCTTTGATTGGTTCCGACCGCTATCACTGGGCGGGGTGGTATACGCCTTCTCCACCACTTCTTGGGAAAATCCGGACCAAATTTTACACGTGGTGTGGTAGGCAGGTGGGGATGACGGATCCAGCTTGGTGAGTGGCTTCTAAGCGGTTAGCCTCACCAGGGTTTTCAGACTGTTTATGTTTTCACCCTGCTGCGTGTTAATGGTTGGTGTTCGTACCTGTGACGACGCACACCGACCAAAAGTTGCCCAGTTCACCGGACACTCCAAAGAGGCTGCAGCTCCCAACCTGGCAGCTAGAGAAGCAGGGAGACAATGTGGATTTTCTAACTAGGTCGTACTGATCGTGGACAGGACAGCAAAGATCTGAAAATCTGTTCTGGAAGACCCGAGAACGACCGCATAGAGGTGGTCAGCCCATTACACACAGGAAACGGGCAGTAACACCACGACCCCATCTGCTATGAGAGAAAAGAAGCCGATAGACTGGTTACCGCTAAGCCTTTTCCGGTAAGGGCAAAAATTTTGTGGAGCTGAGGTCTTTAGTTGGTGTGACAGTCAACAAGGGTGTAACGCCCGCCCGCCATTAGCATTGCAGCCTTACTCACTCAGAAACAGTGACAATAGATTGGCCAATCCATTACATGTTTTGGGTGGGGTTCCTATGACGCACATCCTTCATCCCATTAATCACGCTCTAACGCCCAGTACCTCCTCAAGACTGGCCACTTGAGCCTGAGGGTGTTAAAAGGGATTTATAGGGAGTCCAAAGGCACTGGCTACAGTAGTAACTGTTACCTCAATCCCACGGCGCCTAAGCCTTTCTTGAGGGCACTGGGGACTGGAAGGAACGCAGTCCTCCCAATGCTAGATGCAGTATGGATTTGCCTGGTATCTTTGAGACCTCCCTTGGGGTGATGAATGTTCCAAGTTGGTAGCTACGAGTCTTTGATACTTCTATATGGGCCCTCATTTCGGGAATTACATAAGAGAGTTGTTTGGGAGCCTTATTTAAAATAACGCCCCGAACAGTTTTTTTTTATCTAAATTAAAAGATATCGCGTTGTGTACGATTCTTCATTTAGGGAAGATTTAGATATGAGTCCTCCCGAATGCCAGTACAGGTTTTCGCTTCAGATCATCGACTGGACCAGTCCTTGCCATTGTTCGAGTCCCTTTCTTGGCATGGAGTTCCTCCCTCCCCTTCGTTCTCAGGCCTTTTCGGGTTTGAGGTATTCCTCCATGGTTATCTAAGTAGCAGACAATACCCCACTCTCACTCGCTGCGCCATCGTTCCCTACTCCGCTCCATCACCTCAATCCTTGGGCTTCCTTTCCCATGAACGCCATGAATTCGCGCACAGGAAGCAGATATAAATGCTGGCCCTCAATTTGATGAAAACCCCATTCAGAATTCCTCGCGATGCGCCTGTGTACGTGCACGCGATCCACGTGTGTTCATGTTTGTGAACGGGTTGTATATTTTTAAAAAATACCCAGCACTCAATCGAAAAAAAAAAGAGTTTTGCATCAGCGTGGCCTTGTCTCCACCTCGTCCTCCTTCGGCCTCCTCGTCCTGAGAGGAGGACGGGAGGGTCCAGGTGAGGGACAGGGGGAGACGGGGTAGCAAGGAGCAGCGAGGCCTTGTTCTACGAATTCTCCCTTGGGCCGTAAAAGGAGGCACAATTTATGTCGCAATAATTCTTGGAGATGTAACAAATTTTTGTACCATTTTTCGCAGGATTTTTGGGTTTATTTTAAAAAAATGACGATCGCTTCTGCATAAGACGGAATTTATAACGTTTTTATAGTCGTTTGGAAATATTTCCCGTAGAGGCAAACTTCTTGTGGAACGTAGGGAAATGGGGTGAAAGGGGAGGGGGAGGGCCTATTCAACTCAACGCTCCTCCTTTACCACAAAAATTTCACTCGAGCGTCTCCCCTCAAAATTAAATAAAAAAAAGGAAAAGCTGAAATATAAGCAATCCTCTGTTGACCAAAACACGAAAATATTTTTATTTTTAAATCTCAATAAAGAAAAAAAAAACCCAAAGTGAATTAACCCGTATTTTCGAAAAGAAAAGTTGAATTGTCTCGTCGTGTGATTGGTCCTGTTGGCTTGGAAGAAAAGAGGACGCAGTAAAAAGTCGTCATACGAAAGAGCAAAGAATCGCCTGATGAGATAAAGAAAAAATAGTGACTGGTTAAGAATGAAAAGAGAAAATGATTAGTTGGGGGAAAATGGGTGATTGTTTGAATGATAAGGAAAAATGGTGACTGATTGAGTGATAGAGAAAATGGTTGATTGAGTGATGGATGAAAATAGTGAATGATTGTTTGAAAGAAATGGTGGCTAAATAATTGAAAATGAAAATGAAGATATGGGATAGATGATGATAAGAGATTCATTAAGATGGCACATGATGGCAGATTGAAACGGCACAAGCGAGATTGTGTGAAATGGAACATGGTGAAAGAAGGATTAAGACGGTACATGATTGAGACGAAATATGAGAGTGATTGATGCGGTAAATCATGATTTTGATTTACTTTATAGCGCCCATCCGGCGACTGCCACCAAGGACATAAGTCGCCGTAATGAATCTTAGGATATAGTTAAAAAAAACAACACAAAACAATACGCAACATTAAAGAAGCAAACAAACGAAAGCAAGAAGAAGGAGGCACGACCAAGCGTAGTGACGGGGGGGAGGCTCAACTCCCCGCTCGAGAATGAACCCGGTGAATGATAGATTGCTCGAGAATGAACCTAGTGAATGATAGATTGCTCGAAAATGAACCTGGTGAATGATAGATTGCTTGAGAATGAAACTGGTGAATGATAGATTGCTCGAGAATGAAATTGGTGAATGATAGATTGATCGAGAATGAAACTGGTGAATGATAGATTGCTCGAGAATGAACCTAGTGAATGATAGATTGCTCGAAAATTAACCTGGTGAATGATAGATTGATTGAGAATGAAACTGGTGAATGATAGATTGCTCGAGAATTAACCTAGTGAATGATAGATGGCTCAAAAATGAACCCGGTGAATGATAGATTGCTCGAGAATGAACTTAGTGAATGATAGATTGCTCAAAAATGAACCTGGTGAATGATAGATTGCTTGATAATGAAACTGGTGAATGATAGATTGCTCGAGAATGAAATTGGTGAATGATAGATTGATCGAGAATGAAACTGGTGAATGATAGATTGCTCAAGAATGAACCAGGCGAATGAAAGATTGCTCGAGAATGAAACTGGTGAATGATAGATTGCTCGAGAATGAACCTAGTGAATGATAGATTGCTCGAAAATGAACCCGGTGAATGATAGATTGCTCGAGAATGAACCTGGCGAATGATAGATTGCTCCAAAATGAACCTGGCGAATGATAGATTGCTTGATAATGAAACTGGTGAATGATAGATTGCTCAAAAATGAACCTGGTGAATGATAGATTGCTTGATAATGAATCTGATGAATGATATATTTCTAGAGAATGAACCTGATGAATGATAGATTGCTCGAGAATGAAACTGGTGGATGATAGATTGCTCGAGAATGAACCTGGCGAATGATAGATTGCTCCAAAATGAACCTGGCGAATGATAGATTGCTCCAAAATGGACCTGGTAACGATAGATTGCTCGAAGATGAACCAAGTGAATGATAGATTGCTCGAGAATGAACCTGTGAATGATAGGTCGAGAATGAACCAGATAAATGATAGATTGCTCGAGAATGAAACTGGTGAATGATAGATTACTCGAGAATGAACAGGTGAATGATAGATTGTTCGAGAATAAAACTGGTGAATGATATATTTCTAGAGAATGAACCTGGCGAATGATAGATTGCTAGAAAATTAACCTGGCAAATTATAGAATGCTCGAAAATGAATCTGGTGAATGATAGATTACTCGGAGATGAACCTAGTGAATGATAGATTGCTCGAAGATGAACCTAGTGAATGATAGATTGCTCGAAGATGAACCTAGTGAATGATAGATTGCTCGAGAATGAACCGGGCAAATGAAAGATTGCTCGAGAATGAACCCGGTGAATGATAGATTGCTCGAGAATAAACTCAATGAATGATAGATTGCTTGCTCGAGAATGAACCAAGTGAAGGATAGATTGCTCGAGAATGAATATGATGAATGATATATTTCTAGAGAATGAACCTGATGAATGATATATTGCTCAAGAAGGAACAGGTGAATGATAGATTGCTCGAGAATGAAACTAGTGAATGATCGATTGCTCGAGAATGAACCTGGCGAATGATAGATTGCTCGAAAATGAACCTGGCGAATGATAGATTGCTCGAAGATTAACCTAGTGAATGATAGATTGCTCTAGAATGAACCGGTAAATGATTGATTGCTCGAGAATGAAACTGGTGAATGATAGATTGCTCAAGAATGAACAGGTGAATGATAGATTGCTCGAGAATAAAACTGCTGAATGATAGATTGCTCGAGAATGAACCTGGTGAATAATAGATTGCTCGAAAATGGACCTGGCAAATGATAGATTGCTCGGAGATGAACCTAGAGAATGATAGATTGCTCGAAGATGAACCTAGTGAATGATAGATTGCTTGAAATTGAACTGGTAAATGATAGATTGCTCGAGAATGAAACTGGTGAATGATAGATTGCTCGAGAATGAAAATGGTGAATGATAAATTGCTCGAAAATGAACCTGGTGAATGATAGATTGCCTGAGAATGAAACTGGTGTATGATAGATTGCCCGAAAATGAATCCGGTGAATGATATATTGCTCAATAATTAACCCAGTGAATGATAGATTGCTCGAAAATGAAACTGGTGATTGATAGATTGCTCGAGAATGAAACTGGTGAATGATAGATTGCTTGAAAATGAAACTGTTGAATAATAGATTGCTCGAGAATTAAACTGGTGAATAATTGATTGCGCGAGAATGAAACTGGTGAATGATAGATTCTTTGAGGTAACGTAATTGAGGATTTGTGAATGAAAATGCTGAGTGATTTAGAATGGACATACTAATAGATTAAGAATGGAAATGATGATTGATTAGTTGATTGACAATAAAACTGGATCCTGATTGGTTGAGAATGAAACTAGTGACTCTTTAATTGATAATGAAACTGGTGACTCTTTGATTGATAATGATAGTGGGGACTGCTTGGTTGATAAAGAAAATGGGAATTGATTTATGGTTAAATAAACTTATGATTCTTAGATTGTCAAAGAAAATGGTTTTTCTTTGATTGTTAAAGAAAATGACAGAGACTGTTAAGGAATCAGGTAAATGATTAAATTGTTGAATGAGTAAGTGATTGATTAAGAACCAAATTGTGATTTATTGAGAATAAAACGTAATTGATTGATTGATAACGGAAATGATTATCGATTGAAAAGGAAACTGGTTAGTGATTGATTTTCAATTAAATACCGATTAATTAAGAAGGTAAATTGCAATTGATTGAGAAGCAAAGATCGATTGATTCATTGATTGAGAAGGAAAGTGTGATTGATTCATTGATTGAAAAGCAACGAGTGATTGATTATTTGATTGAGAAGTAACTAATGACTGATTTATTGATTCAGAAGGAACTCGAAATACGAGGGGCGGTCAATAGGTTTTGCGAATCGGTAGAGCAAAACAGAGGAAGGAGGATGGCTGTTTGTAGGGGTGTTAGGACAAGTTATAACAAGTCAGGACCTGCAGCCGCACGCTCCTGCCTCGTCTATTTAAGAAGCAGTAGCTGATCGCAGATCGTCAGTCACAAATTTTTCAACAATGGAGAAAGTTGCGCACCGCGCAGTGATCAAATTTTTGACCAAGGAAGGCAAGAATCCAAAAGAGATCCATGAACGCATGGTTGCAGTGTACACCGACCCCGCCCCTTCCTATGCCACCATTGCTCGCTGGAATAGGGAGTTCCACCATGGTCGTGAGTCCCTTGAAGATGACCCCCGTCCAGGACGTCCGTCAGACGTGACCAGCTAGGACAATGTGGCCAGTGTAGAGAGGATGATCCTCGAAAATCGACGGGTGAAGGTCGAAGAAATCGAGCGAGAACTGGGAACATCACATGGAAGTGTTATCAACATCATCCACGACAATTTGGCCATGGCCAAGGTCTCTGCCCGTTGGGTCCCTAGAAACCTCATGAAACCTCACGCCCCATGATCGACTTCAACGTCGTCAAAGTCCACAAGGCCAGAGTTGCACAAGCTGCCCTGCGCGAATGCGGATCCGAGGAGCTCAACCATTCCCCCTACACTCCAGATCTGGCCCCTAGTGACTATTTTTTATTTCGCCAGCTCAAGGCTGCCCTGCGTGTACGCCCGTTTGGGGACGATGAAGATGTCCAGCTCTCCGTTCATGAGTGGATTGAACAGCAGTCGGGAGATTTCTGGTTGTCGGCAATTCGAAGCCTCAGGGACAAGTGGCGCAAGTGCATTGAAGTCGAGGGTAGTTATATTGAAAAATAATAAAACACTTTTCCTCATATCTCGTTTTTTTATATCCGAATTGCAAAACTTATTGACCGTTCCTCAGAAGCTAAGCTGGATTACTAGAATTGGCAAACTTTACAACTATTAAGCTGGTCCGTGTTTAGACTTTTCTCCCCCTAAATGAATAAGTTGGGGCAACTTGATTTGACAAGTATCGTAAAACACTGGTCGCCAAACGGAGACCGATATGGTGGATCGCGTCTAAGTTTCGCAATTCACGCTTGGATGTGGATGCATAGAACTCGTATCCGTAGTCGGCCGTCGAGAAAATAAAGGAAGGGAAGAAGACTAGAGCGGTAGCTCTATCAACACTCTAGGTGCTGAACCTCATGGAACCAAGAATGTCCATGGCGCGGGTACAAGAGACCCTAAGGTTGCGAATATGAGCTTCCCAGTTAAGGCGTCGGTCAAAAACAAGACAAAGGAAACAGTGCGAATCTACCACTTTCAGGCGAACCCCGTTTAGGAACAAGTCTGGGTCGGGGTTGAGCCGTGGTTGGCGGCCGAAGTGCACCACCTTAGTCTTGGTCAAGGAAAACCGAATTATGTGCACTTTGGAATAGCAAGAGACGCGGTTCAATGCCTGTTAGAGTCGATGTTCCAGGGTTTGCATCTGGGCCGCGCCAAAAGAAATCGAAGGGTCGTCCCCGTAGAGCGTAGCAAGAACATCTTCCGGCAGCACCGAGGTGATGCCGTTGATGCTCAGGGCAACGACTGTGACACTGAGGACACTTCCCTGCGGGACACCCTCTTCCTGCTATATTGAGCCAGAGAGGGCACCCCTCATCAGTACGCGGAATTTATGATCTCGCAAAAATTCAGATATGAAGATTGGGAGATTCCGGAACATAGCCCAGGCTCGATGAAATTCACCGACAGTGAAATCATTTGGGCGGCGCTTATAGCGCATGTAGGCATAACGCTTTTGTTTGGGGGCCGCCTCACACATGGCTGACCACCACGGGAGCGATTGTTTGCAAAACAGGCAGACGTTCTAGTACTAGTAGTTAAGCTCACGACGATGAGGTTGCAGGTAAGAACTCAACGGCCTCATCTAACGACCTAAACTCTTCGAATGAGACAGAGAAATTAGTTATTTCCTGAAATGCGGACCACCGGGGTGGGCTCGCAGGCGGCAGCTGCCAAGGAAATGATATTTGGATGGGAAAATTATCACTACCATGGAGGTCACCGACTACCACCCCCCTTCCAAATCAGGCTGTGCATCTTGAGAGCACAAATATAGATCGAGAAAGGAAAATGAAGCGGTTCTCGGGCAGTGATGCGTAAATTCATCCATATTTAGGACGCCTATCTCCAACTCGTCGATTAGGTCGGCAAGGACCTGATCCCTGTGATTGATCGAGTAGTCTCCCCAAAAGGGGTGTCTACCGTTCAGATCCTCGAGCAAGAGAAATGACATCGGCAACCGTGCCACGACGAGGCGAAAGTTCCCCGGGTAGAAGTCGGCTGATAGTGGATTGTACGCGGAAATAAGAGTATACCTCCTATCCAGGTACAGCTGCACAGCTATTACCTGAAGGGAGGTGTTTAATTCGAAGAAAAGAACTGAGACATCATGCAGGGTGTAAATGGCGCCTCATCCTCCCCGCCCCCATCTCTGGAGAGATGGGGGCAACCGGCGCTGCCTGTGACAGCGCCCGTAGCGAAATAAGAGACGATCCTGGGCATGAACGGCCAGGATTTCCTTCTCAAGAATATACGCACCACATTGCTTCGAAGAAGCGGGGTGCGGCTCTTCGCAATTGACACACTTGGCCAGACAGGATGTGGACTTTTCGTGTGCGGCCTATAGCAACGTACACATACTTCAGGTAACCCTAACTTTGCACATTTACAGGAGCGATTCGTATACCAGATCGGTGGTAGTAGGAGCACCTCCGTGGAAGTGGTACAAATGTCTTCACGCGGTAGCGATACCAACCGGCACGCACTAACTCAGGGAGCTTGTCCCAGTCGAACCTGGCGAAGGGTGTAGCGGTGGGTCTTGAGGCCCTCCCTGTTTTTTCATTACAC
Source organism: Ceratothoa steindachneri (assembly GCA_963969495.1). NCBI lineage: Eukaryota > Metazoa > Arthropoda > Malacostraca > Isopoda > Cymothoidae > Ceratothoa > Ceratothoa steindachneri. The sequence continues at coordinate 68,102,711 of OZ018324.1, read as the reverse complement.
GTTCGACCTTGACCGCTCCAAGGACCGCCAGCTTTAAGTTGATGTCATCTATGGAGTTGTCTACGAGTTCCCTTGCATAAACCACTCCTTTCACGAACTTCATGGTAAAGTGCGGCGTCAACTTACTGGAGTACCATAAAGTGTCCGAATGGGGATTCACCGCATTCGCCCGAATGCTCCCGCCCGAGAAACCTGTCACCTTCGGCTCTCTACCAATCACGCTAGCTAGTGCTCTCCTTTGATGCATCATCTGTCCTTAGGCCAACTTGTTACAATCAGTGGAGCGAATGACAAGAAAGCGTTTGAAGCCAGCGGGCTCGAAAATGCCGGGAAACCTCTGAATGAGGGGCCCTGACGTAATAGAGGCTCCGCTCTGCGCACTTCAGGACGTTCCGATCTTGGCTTGGGGGCTTACCGAAACGGGCTCGGACCCATCCATCCCGATGGCTCCCGCGGAGGAAGATTAGCCCTGAGTCTTCTTGTTTCATTTCTTTTTATTAGAGTAGGATGGAAAATGAACCCGCTTCTCTCCTCCGCCGGAAGGAGCCCCTAGGCCAGATGAACCGTCCTCTGCAAGATCCTTATCTTAAATCGAGAAGGTCTTGGTTGTCACAGGGGCACCAGACGGAGGAGATCCCTCCTCTCCTTGTTAGGTTTTGGGGGCACGAGCCGTCTGAGAAGAAGCTTGTAACAAGCCCGGGTTTGACCCTATGGAAGATCCTACCGTCTGGGACTGGGTCACCTCAAGGACCATGTCTTTCTCAGGAGGAGGGGGGCGCCATGTGACCACCCCACAAATATATCACGGATCCCGTTCGAGGTACCTTTTGTCTCGTCTTGAGCCGGCGAACTGACATCCGCCAGGTGAAGAAAGGTTGGCAAGTACAGTGGCCCACTGTAAACTTTAGAGGGTAGGGGAAGATGGGACCTGTCATCCCTTTCCCCACCGGGACCGGTCAATTATGGGGCACTAGCGTGCTTTCTTTGCAGCCCCTGTAAAATTAAAGGGGGACTGCCGCTGATAAAGGAGAAAGCCTCCTCTCCGATTAAAGAAGTTTGGAGGGTCCCCTGTGAAAGCACAGGGAGGGGGGGACCTCCTTCCCTTTAGTAGAGCTGCCCGAGAGCGGCTCCGACGGTGGTAGGGGAGAAGTGAAATGGGTATTTGCAAGATTTGTGAGATTTACATCATTGGGCATAGTGACTATTATTATCACGGGACACAAATGTTAACCACCTCATGCAGTAGCCCACTCTGTGAAGGGTGAATACGGGGCCAGCAAAGCCAGCTGCCGCCATTTGGGACCACTTGACCCATCCAGTGGCCAGGCAGCCCTTCGTCATGGCGGCTCCACCTTGGGCTGGGCGCAAAATTGATAGACCGTGAAAGGAGAAAGGGTATGTGAGGAAGGTGAGGGTGAAGGTGAGGCAGGTTGTTAAAAGCCCACTACCCAAAACCGGATCTCAGGGGTGAGATGGCGTTGTCCTCTCCCTCATCAGGCCCAATCTGAGATGGTTGGGTAAAAGGAAGCTGGTCGGCGTCTACCCTGTGAAATTAGAGGCCGACCAGAGAAAGTTGTAGGAGAGGTTTTAGGAAAAGTGAGGAGGCAGCGTAAGAAGACATGGTGTCAGAAAGAAGAAGAAGAAGGGGGTACGCTGGGGCCCGACGGGGGGCTGAGTCCCGTCAGCATGGAGGCCAGGAAAGCAAATCACCGTTTCCCTTACGGGGAGGGGAATGAACCCGCTTCTCTCTTCCGCCGTAAGGAGCCCTTAGGCCAGATGGACCGGCTTCAGCAAGATCCTCCTCTGAAATGGAGAAGGTCTTGGCTGTCAAAGGGGCACCAGCCGGGAGAGGAGGTCCTCCTATCATGGAGCCGTCTGGGGAGAAGCTTGCACAAGGGCGGACTCACGTTCGGTGCTTGGCACTGAGCCAGGGTTTGATGCCGTACAAGATCCTGCCATCTGGCGCTGGATCGCCTTCAGGACCATCTCCATCTCAGGGAAGGCCTCCATATGCCCCCCTCCCCCACAAAACATCATGGATCCTATTCGAGGATCCATCTCTCTAGTCTAATATCGGCAAGCCCTCATCCGTCAGCGAAGAGAGGGTTGCACGTACAGTAACCCCCTGTAAACTTGAGATGCAGGCCAGCAGGACTTGAGGGGGCACGGGCCGACGACCACTGTCATCCCTGGCCCCCTTAAGGGGGTTGGCCCTATCGAGCAGCTTCCACCGCGAGCGGTTAATATTGGGCCACGTACATGCTTCCTTGGCAATCCCCTGTGAAAGCAACGGAGGGACTGCCATTGGAAAGAAAGAAAAGAGTTGCCTAAGGGCGCCTCCAGAGAAGGGGCTGAGGGGTAGTCCACTACACCCGTAGGTATAGGAGAGGAGTAAGCCTCTTATCCGGTAGAACAAATTTGGAGGGTCCCCTGAGAAAGCACAGGGGAGGGGGGACATCCTTTTCTGCCGTGAGCGGCGCTGACGGTGGTAAAGGGGAAGTGAAGAGGGGTTTTTTAAAATTTTCATTATTGGGCATGGGGTGACCATATTGATTTCACGGAACGCAAACGCTAATTACCCCATGCAGTAGCCCGCTCTGCGAAGGATGAATACGGGGCCAGCAAATCCAGCTGCTACCATTAGAGACCATTTTTCCCGCCCAGTGGCCAGGCAGCTCTAGAACGGCGACTCCACCTTGGGCTGGGCGTAAATTGGTAGAATGTGAAATGAGAGAGAAGGGGTATGTGAGGAAGATGATGGTGGGGGTAAGGCAGGTGGTTAAAAACCCACCACCTCAAACCAGTGCTCAGGGGGGAAGGGGAATTACCCCCCCTTTCTCCCAGTTCCGATCCGGGATGGTTGGTTGAGAGGAAGCTGGTCGGTAGACACCCTGTGAAACTAGAGGCCGACCAGAGAAAGTTGTAGGGGAGGTTTTAAGGAAAGTGGGGAGGCAGGGTAAGAAGACAGGGTGTCAGAAAGAAAGAGAAGAGGCTAACCTGGGGCCAGACGGGGCGCTATGTTCCGTCAGCACGACGGCCAGGAAAGCTACTTGCCGTGCCCTTTACTGTGTGATGGTGGGGTCGCAAACCCCTTATACCCCGAGAGGGTAGGTAGGGAGTACGCGCCTAGCATGGTATCCTGCAAAAAGATAGCTAAGGAAAAAAGGGAGGAGACGAGCCTCGGCCTACCCTCCCAGTTGGTTCGTAGTCCGCGACAACTTCATTGAAGGAATATGCCCTCTAAACCTAGCTCGAAGAATATGTGGGGGGCCTTATTTGAAGAGAAGACCCTCGCGGGAATAACCATAGGATTTCCGGAGGCAGAACTCCGGACGTTGTTTGCCAAACAAGGTGCCGATCGTGCTGTCGCCCTCAAGAAATTATCGGAGGATGGTTGGTCTCGGTATGTGAGAATTAGGAGTCTCCGAGCCACCCAGTCCAACCTTGGGTGCTATTCTTCTTTCTGGGGGCAACTTTAGGAACTCCGGAAGGCGGCCTCGCAACAACTTTCAGGAAAGTTGCCTTCTGTGAGCCTAACGACTCGGTGGAGGCACGCGGTCGTCTCGCCTTACGTGGAACGGTCCCGCTGGGTAAGTTGTGGGAGCCCTAATTTTCGCCAAAGCTGTGTGAGGTTCTTTGTGCCGACCTTGACCACCCCGTTGTCGGCCATCTCTCCTGTGATGTCTTCTAAGGAGTAAGCCACTAGTTCCCTGGCATAAACCACTCCTTTCACTAGGGTCATGGTAGAAAAGGTGCGTCACACTCACTGGCAAGCCATTGAGTGTCTGAAGGGCACTAATCTTGGCCGTCTTGGGGGGATCCGACGCAGTCGCCAGAGGCACCCGTCCGAGAAACGGGCGATCTTCGACTATCTAACAACTGGAAAGTCCAAGAATGTGATCATTTACACATACTCGGGCCAAGAGTACGAGCTAAGATGGGCCTTGACAACTCGACCACCATTCAGGCGAAATTGTCCTCGAGCTCTAACCATAAAGAATGATACCAACATAGCCAACTTAAATATGTACTGAAAGGCGGTGAGCAGAGTCGACTGCCCAGCACAGCGCACCCCGTGCCTAATCTTTCGCTCAGCCAGTGCGCTTTCGTCCCTCGCAGTAGGTAGTGACCTCACGGTATACAATGCCACTCGAGTAAGAACCCATAAGTGGACGAAATGCGCCAAGCAGCGAGAAGCTCTGTGGATAAAAAACAAGATTGGGAAGGGATAGGAGGGTATGTAATAAAGCGAAGTACAGATCGGCAGGTCCACTAAAGAGTAGGGTGGGTGATCACCTATTATTATCATACATTAGTGCTAAGTGATCTCGGGATTGCGTGCAATCTACCATGGCACTATGTTTAGCAAACCATACACGCCACCCAAACAGACTGCACACCCTCCTATGTTGTGCAGATAGTCGTGGAGAAAAAGGAATGCTGAAAGGAAGCGAGGAGGAACTCGCGAATAACTTACCTAGGCAGGTCAAAGAGTTCTATCCAACCCAGTGGCGGGACGTCCCTAATTTGCACTCTGTCCAGGTGAGAGCATTTCCTCCTCTTTCCAAGTGCAGGTAGACAAAAGGTTGAGGACATAATCGTAGAGTAAAAAAAAGAGTTAGCTCTTATCCCTGAGGGGATAAGAGCTATAAGTATGGGACTATCTGATCACATTATTAAGCTGGTTGGTGCATGGAGGAAACGATAGTTAGTAGTACAAGAGGTGTGTGGGTGTGCCAAAAATGGATAGAGGAAGCAAAATGTTGAATGGTGTAATTGGCGAAGGGAAGCGTGTAGTGGAAAGCAAAAAGAAGGTGTACATGCAAATGCTTAATAGTGGGGGATAAGGATTCCAGGGGGATGTATTTGATTACATACAAGGAGTTGAAAAGGAAAGTGAAACAGGTGAATAAACAGAGTATGAACACAGCAAATGAAGTGTTTGGACAAAAGATGAATGAGGATCCAAATGAGAACAGGAAGCTATCCTAGAAGGAAGTGAGAAAGGTGATGAACTACGCGAAAAATAGCTGTGTGAACATCAAGGGCAAGAGTGGCAACGATGAGGTAAAACCTAGATGGCGAGAATACTTGGTTGAGTTGTATAAGGTTGATATGGACGTTGATGCGAATATAAATATAAGTGGCTTTATGAGTGTAAATCGGAGCCTGTATAGGTGTATGAAAGAGATAAGCATACAAGAGGTCATTAATGCCCTGAGAGATCTAAAAATGGGAAGCTAGAGTCGATGATATATCCAATGGCTAGGTTCCATGGCATTTGAAAGTGGAAGAGTGCCTGAGAATTCAAAGAATGCAGTAATAGACACGTTGTATATAGGTAAGGGGCAAAAGTGCATGAACAAATTCTGTAAGAATGGCAATTGAGGGATTGATAGAGGATGAAGAAGGCAGTTTTAGGACGGTTATGGTTTGTACCGAGAGAACGACATAAACAAGGAACAAAAGGTGTAAATTGTACACTGGATTCATTGATCTATAGGGAGCTTATGATTGTGTTAATAAAGAAGCATTATGGTAGGTGTGAAAAATTGCGTGGTGTTTGGTAAATTATTGGATGGCATGAAGAGTATTTGTGTTGAAAGTAAGGCGTGCGTTATGGGAAAAGATAACCGGGGTGTGTAGTTTAACATAAGGGGAGGTGTAAGACGATATTGCATTGGCTGTTTAATATGTATGGATGGCGTACTGAGAAAGGTACGTACGGGAATGTGGGAAAGAGAAGTGAAATTGTGGCGTGATGGTGAGGGATGGGTCCTAAAGTGTGTCTAGAGATTACAGTATATGCAAATTTGGCTGCATTTTTGCATAATGTTCTTCGTTGAGTTGAGACAATCACGAGCAATGTAATGCGAATATATGGAATCTAAACGACATATGAGAGGATAAGATAAATAATTATGTGATCGACTATTTTAGTGTCAAGATATTACATATAATATATTATATGATAACTAAGTATAACAAATTTAAACAACTTATATGAAGCAATTGTAAGAAATATAATGAAGGGAAATTAAATGAAATTTATTTTTAAATCAAAATTGTTCAAGAGTTACTGGAGAAAGGATCATTTCTTCGGAAAAACTTTGAACAGTTTTTTTTTCTATTGATGAAGTCAAAGTTTGGATGCAATGAGTAGAATCATTCTTTGCAGCATTTTGGGTAGCTTCCCAAAGGTCATTTTTGCTGTTAAATTGCCTGCAAACGTCTCTCTTCAGGATGCTGCATAAGTTTTCTATTGGATTTAGATCGCAACGGTTGGAAGGCCACTCAATGATCGAGTCTCCTACAAATCCTTGTCTCCAACATTTGCACTACAAATCATCCAGTTTCCTGCTCTGCTAGGTGTTGTCGATTAGTGAACTGCTACACCTGCCGTTCATTGACAACCCAGCCTCTTGCCCAACAAATCCGGCCCAAAAAGAGAGACTTGATTCGTCGATGAGGATTTCTTTTTTTATCTATTTTGTTATGAAAGGCTTTTTTTTTTCTTATTCATAAATGTATTGAATTTCCTGAGTGACTTAATCTTAGTTTAGTTCGATACAAAATGTGCCCCAGCAGTTTGAAAAATGGCTTTGTTGCTAGAATGTGACCAATTTTCTTTTGATTTGAGAAAGATCTTTATGGGTACGAGCTCGAAATTCTGGCTGAACTCTTTTCTTCTTGGCTAAATGCCATTTTCCACAATACTCTTAACATTAGGATGACCATACTTGCAGAGAAGACTTACTTTCATTTACATAATTCATTCACGATAAAATTCTTCTCATCTCGTAATTTCTTTTTAACTTTTAAAAGCCCATCTGGCGACTGCCTTCTAGGGCAAAAGTCGACGTAATTAACGGAAAGCCTAATACTAAGCAATATTAAAAAACAAGAAAATAAAGATTAAAAAAAACAAAGGCAAGACACAAGCTACGAAAAAAAACAACAAATAAAAAACAAAAGCAACAAGGAGACGAGCTCTGGCTTCGGGGAAAGGCCTGCCTCCCCCCGACGCAAAAACATGCGACCTACAACAGGAGCAGATAAAAGGGAAGAGGCAGGCTTCCTCCAAAAAGTCGTATAGTCCGCAAGTATGTGTGCACGAATAGACCCGAGTACATGGGACAAGCGGGGCAGGTAACGTGCGCAAAGATCACCCAAAATGGGATATTCAAAAATAATGTGCCGAACAGTATGGGGGAAAACGCAGTCGTCACATAAGGCGCAGGCAAGCGCTCCATCAAATGGCAGTGCGTCCCGCGAGTGTGTACAATTCGGAGAAGACAGAAAGCAACCTAAAGACATTGTGGCATTTGCGGTAAGTCTGGTAATCTCTCGTACCGAGTGGTGTATTGTAACCAGCTCGGCCGTGAAGACAGACGCAGGCCTGGCAGAGCCCCGCTGACTTCAAACAGAGGGGATCCGGCGTGAAAACCGACCACCTCTTGGGACTTGGAGCCAGCCGTATACACTAGTACAGTTCCAGCGTGACACGAAGTGTGCTCCAAAAAGGCCGAACGCAATACTCCCGACGCTGTAGAAGCTTTGGAAGCAGAGGCGTGGCGGCAAATGGGAAAAGGTGGTACCCTCCAGGGTGGCCACCGTCCCGAGAGCTATACCTATCTCTCGAAGGCGTTTCCTGGCCCTAACTTGAAGGGCTTAGGGTATGATTGTCGTTTCTCGGAGGCAGAGGCACCATCGATATCAGCTGCGGATGTAGTGAGAGCTTTTGGCGAATAAGGCAGGCATCGGGCTCGTGTGTATAGGCGAATAATGCACTGTTTACGGCACAAAGCGACTGGCATCTCCCCACTATCGACAAGTAGGCTCTTAATGGGGAAGGGCAGAAGGCAACGGGCACCAGGCGAAGGCTGGTGTGGTGGATCGAGACCACTTTCCGCAATACACGCTAGGGTGTGAAAGCATAAAACTCGCATCTGTAGTAGCTTCGAACGAACAAAGGATAGATCAAAAAGTAATGTTGTACCCCTATTAGCACCCAATACTCTGAACGTTACGGAATGAAGAGACCCTAAGGCTGCGAATATAAGCCTCCCAGGTGAGGCGTCGGTGAAATACAAGACCAAGGAAACAGTGCGAGTCCACCACTTCCAGGTGAATCCCATTTAGAAAAAGGTCTCGGTCAGGGTGGAGATGCGGGTGGCGGTAGAAGTACACCACCTTAGTTCTGGCTCAGAAAAACCGAAGCATGTGCGCTTTGGAATAGCCAGGTACGTGGTTTCAATGCCTGTGCAGCCGACGTTCCAGAGTTGGCACCTGGGCCGTGCCACGAGAGATCGAATGGCCGTCCACGTAGAGCGTAGCGAGAACATATTCCGGCAGCACCGAGGTGATGCCGTTGATGCTCAGGGTAAAGAATGTGACACTAAGGACACTTTCCTGCGGGACAACCTCTTACTGCTCCATTGGGCCGGAGAGGGATACCCCACCCGTACGCAGAATCGAAGATCTCGCAAAAGTTCGGATATAAAGATTGGAAGTCGTCTCTTCGCCTACATCATGTGAGAGTCTCCATGATACTGCATCATCATAGGCCTACTACAGATCGCAAAACCGCGTGTCGTAGTGCTGTCTGCGAAGGAAGGCCTCGCAGATGGCATTTTCCAGCCGGCGTAGAGCATTCGACGTGAAGTGGAACTTACTGACGACGCACAGATGGCATTCGCTGTCCCAAAAAAAGACTAATCTAACATTTACCAATTTCTCAATCAGCTTATACATGCAGAAAGTTAGAGAGATTAGACGCAAAGCAGTCAGGGTAGAGTGATCACTCTCCGGTAAGCGAAAAGTGAGCACAGTAGCGATTCGCCAGGAATCTTGGAGGATACCCTCTACCCAGATCGTGTTGAACAAATCTAACAGAAAGGCCATGCCTCGCTCACCCAGGTGTCAAAGCATGGCGTACGGGACCGCGTCCGGACCATGGGCGGTGTCCGCGCATGAAGCGAGAGCGGAACGCAACTCACTCAATCTAAACCTGTCGTTAAAGGGTTCTACGCCTCTGGAGGTAATGTCCAGTCGGCGGCCTTCCGCGATATCACAACGCGCATTGAATACTGACGTAGCAGCAGCCCGGCAAGAGAATACTGAGAAAGCGGTCGCGAAGGACTCTGCTACGGACGCAGAGTCAGAGATTGCAGTCTCATTCTCCTGGAGATCGAGAAGGGCGGGGGGGCTAGAGAACTTGCCCGTAATCCTTTTGACACGCTTCCACACATTAGCTAGATCGACCTTTTGGTTAAGTGAAGACACTTATGCCCGTCATTAAAAGCGTCGGGTGTGCTTCGAAACATAACGGAGCCTAGTCCTAGCTCAACGAAATTCACCGACAGGGAAATCAGTTGGGCGGCTCATATAGCGCATGTAGGCATAACGCTTCTTTTTGAGGGTCGCCTCAACCTCGGCTGACCACCACGAAATCAGTAGGCGTGCAAAACGGTCAGACGTTCTAGGAATAGTAGTTAGGCTCACAGCAATGAGATACCGGACAAGAACTCAACGGCCTCATCTATCGGCCTAATCTTCTAGACCGAGACAGTGCTTGAGATATCAGAATTTCCTGAAATGCCACCGCGCCCGCGCCAAGCACTACCGGGGCAGGCACTCAGGCGGCATCGGCCCAGAAAATAATATTTGAATGGGAAAGTGATCACTAACATGGAGGTCATCGACTACCCCCCCAACCAAAATCAGGCGTAAACTCATCCACATTTAGGACACCTATTTCCAGCTCTTCGATAACGTCGGCAAGGACCTGCATGGTTTTCTGAAAAAAGATCGCTAAGGTAAAACGAGAGGAGATGAGGCTCCGCAGCTCCTTAGAGTTGGTTCAGAGTATGCAGCAATTCCATTGAATGAATATGCCATCCAGGCCTAGCTCGGTCGAGATGCGGGGCCCCTCTTCGAAGAGAAGAGCCTCACGAGAAATGCCGTACGCATCCTGGAGGCAGAACTCCGGGCGCTGTCGCCTTCGAGGACTTATCGGGGGAGGTTCGACTTGGAGGCAGGGTCTCTCTCTGGAGGATCCACTGCTTTCGAGCTACTCAACCTACCACTGGGCGTGGGAGAAGAAGCCGAAGCTCCTTTAGTGATGTCCTCGTTTCGGGGGGCAGCTTTAGAAACCCTGGAAGAGGACCTCACGACCAAATTCAGGGGTGTTGCCTGCTGTGAGACTAACGACTCCATGGAGGCGTGCGGCCGGGAAACGGTCCCGATTGGGGAAAGGGAGGGGGGCTGGTTGCGAACCCTTTGTGCCGCGTGCTCTACCAGGGGAGCGCTCATGTTGAGAGGAACCCACAGAAGTGTTCCGAGTGGGCACGGAAGCCACCATGCTCGTAGGCCTGAAGGCGACCGAACATAGCCTTTGGAGCCTCTCTTTCATAACATTGAGGTATAAGGCATCCCAGGTAGCGCCGCGCGCGCCAGAATCATGTCCTTAGCATCGCGAAATGAGAGATAATCCTGGGCTTGAATGGCCAGGTTTTCCTTCTCAAGGAGATAGGTATTACATTGCTTCGAAGAAGCGGGATGCTCAATTGACACACTTGGCCACTCATAAATTGTACTTTTTATGTGCAGCCCTGGAGCAACTTACACCGACTTCGGGTAACTCCGACTTTGCACGTCTACAGGAGCAATTCATGTCGCTGAAGCGGTAGCAGTAGTAGCACCTCCGCGAATGCCTTCACGCGGAAGCGATACAAACCGGCACGCGCCGACTCAGGGAACCGATCACAATCGAACGTGACGAATGGTTTTGGGGTGGGTCTAGGGGCCCCTCCCTGTTTTCTCAGGACACTTCGCCATTGACCGCTTCTTAGTCCGCCAGCTCTAATGTGATGTCATCTACAGAGTAGTCCGCGAGTTCCCTCACATAAACTGCTTTCACGAAGTTCATGGTAGAGTGTGGCTTCACACTCACCGGAGTGCCATCAAGTGTCCGAAGAGCACTAATCTTGGCCGCCTCAGTGGGATCCGAAGCATTCACTTACCAAAACGGCAGAGGACCCATATTTCCCCGTGTCTCCCGCAGAGAGAGAGGGGGCCCTTAGTCTTTTTTGTCTTATGATTTATTTCCTTTGTAGGAGAGGAGGGCGGGGAATGAACCCGCTTCTCTCCTCTTCCAGAGGAAGCCACTAGGCCAGATGGACCGGCCTCTTCAAGATTCTACTCTGAAATGGAGAAGGTCTTGGCTGTCACAGAGGCACCAGCCTGGGGAATAAATTCCTCCTCTCCTTGTGGTTCCTCTAGGACCCGAGCCGTCGGAGAAGAAGCCTGCATAGGGGCGGACTCGGGTTCTCTGCTTGACACCGAGCCCTGGTTCGACTCCATGAAAGATCCTACCGTCTGGTAATGGGTGACCTCAGGAACAATGTCCAACTCAGGAGGGGCCTCATTTTGGCCATCCCCCGACGCTACAAGACATCACGAATCCCATTCGAGGAACCTTTTGTCTCGTCTTGGCCGGCAAACCATCGTCTGTCTCGGAAGAGAGGGGGGGCCACGTACAGTGACTGGCTGTAAACTGAGAAGGCACGAGTGCGGGACGTTGGGGGCACTGACTGTCGGGCCCTGTCGTTCCTTGCCCCTTTAAGGGGACAAGGGACCCCTTGAGCGATCAATAGTGGATCTCCTGCGTGCTTTCTTGCCAGTCCCCTGTGAAAGAAGAGCAGGGAGTCGCCCAAACGGACTCTAGAGAATGGGATGAGGGTAAGTCCGCTGCAGCCGTAGGCATAAAAGAGCAGTAAGTCTCCTCTCAGGAAAGAGGAGTTCGGAGGGTCCCCTGACAAAGCACAGGGTGAGGGGACCTCCTCTTAGTGGAGCTGCTCGAAAGCGGCTCCCATGATGGTGAATGGAGAGTAAAGGGAGAGATTTCTTTAAATTCATTTATGGACATGGTGACCCTGGTGTTTTCACGTGACGCAAACGCGAGTCACCCGACGCAGTAGCCCACCTTACGAGGGGTGAATACCGGGCCGGCAAAGCCATCCTGCCCAGTGGCCAGGCAGTTCCACCTTAGGCTGGGCGTAAAATTGATAGATCTTGAAAAGAGAGAGAAAGGGTATGTGAGGAAGGTGTGGGTAGGGGAGGAAGCAGGTTGTTAAACCTTCCCCCGCTAAATCGGAGCTCTGGAGTGAGGGTGAGTTGTCTTCTTCCCCTCCCCTAGCTCCGATCCGGGATGGTTGATTGAGAGAAAGCTGGTCGGCGTCTACCCTGTGAAATTAGAGGCAGACCAGAGAAAATGTTGTGTGAGAGCCTGTAGAGAAAGTGAGGAAGTAGGATAAGAAAACTGGGCATCATAAAGAAGGAGAAGCCTTGCCCCTTACCGGATTTCTTCTCGTGAAACTTCATTTTCCTGACCATTTCACCAGAAAATGTTTCTTAGTCCCGTGCAAGCGACTCAAGTTACTATGGTAACCATTTTACTTTTGAATGAGTTTTTGAAAGTTTTGAAGGTCGTAAGATCAGATGATATGTTTGTTAATTGATACTAAGTTGTTGTTTTTTTAAATTATTGAAATAATTGAGAGCACACGAACTTGTCTGTTAACCTTGTTTACAACGATGCCTGGACGGTCGTTGTAAGAGATACTCAGAAAATTAACTATAAATGATCTAATAATACCTGGGATAGAGTGTTGTTAGTACCTACTAAATTGTGTTCATTTCATTCGTAAATCTATTTGAAAAAAAGAAGTTTCATAGACCTTTTTGTTGGAAGTTTATTGCATATAATCTCTAGATACAATTAATTAGGTTGGTATGTACGGATGATTTGGTATTCGTGTCAGAGTGAAATGGATTTGTAAATGTTGATTGTGGCTTTTGTTATGTATGGTATTTGAGTGGAAGGGGCTAAAAATCAATGCAGAAAATAGTCAAATAATAGTATTTGGTGGGGGGGGGGGGAATATCAGAGTCCGTGGTGTCACCCTCGAACAAGTGAACAGTTTTAAGTATCTAGGGTGAATTGTATATGATAGTGGTACAGAGTTAGCAGATTGCTACCAAAAGGTTTTAGATGGTAGGAAAGTGTTTAAGGTGATTTGAGCGTTAGTGAATGGGAGTAGTTTGAGTGGAGAATGTTCCAGGAAGCTGTATCGGAGTGAGATTGCGGAATTGGAAGGAGAAGGAAAGCTCTAGAGTGAGAGCAATGCAAATGGACAAATTGTGAGGGAGGGAGAGGTGGTGGTGTGCGAAAAGATAGATTTTAGTGGCGTCAAAGTGCACAAACTCCACTTAGTGGAAAACTGCCAATTTTTAAGCTACCTATTTAAAATTTGTTTTTAAATTGGTTCCCATTTTAAATAAATTCTTATTTCTTTCCATTGTAAAATCTTTTTCATACCACTGACTATTTGTAGCAGTTTTTCCTAGTTTTACATTTCATTTTTTTTCATATTGTTTGACATTTATTTTTTCAAATTATTCCCATTTTTTTTATATTTCATATTGTTTCCCATTTAGGAAAAATATTCATAGTAGTTTCTATTGTTTTTAGTTTTTACTATCGCTTCTAAAGAAAATTAAATTCATAACGATTGCTATATTTTTCAGTTTCTCATTTTTTTTATATTTTCATAATGCTTCTCATTTTTTACATATAGATTTATATTTTTTTTTAAATATTGCTTCCAATTTTTTAACATTTTTCATATTTATAAATATTGATTCCTATTTTTTTTTTAAATCATAGTGGCTCCTATTTTTTTAGCATTTTTTTCTAGCATTTTTAAAAACATTCATATTGCTTTCATATTTTTATTTTTTCAGTTTCACATTTTTAATATTTTTTTCATAATAATTCCCGATTCTTTATATTTTCCATTTTTTTTAAATATTGCTTCTAATTTTTTTTAAACATTTGTTTGCCTTTTCATTTTCATTATATTGTTATGAGGTTTTTCATAATACCCCCCATTTATTGACATGTTTTTCATATTTCTTTCCCTTCTTTCCAATTTTTAGCAATTTTTTTCATATAGTTCCCTTTTTTTGCACATATTTTTCAGATTGGTTCCACACTGTAATATTATTTGCACTCCTTCCCCCGATTTTTTTATATTGTGTCCCATTTTTTAAGTATTTCCATATTGCTTTCCATTTGTTAAAATATTTTTCATATTGGTTTTCATTATTTTTCATATGTTCCAATTTTGTTCATATTTTTTCACTTTTTTATTTTTTATATTGCTTCCCATTAACATTTTTTTCATATTCTGATTTTACATCAAGGACATATAACCTCACCGTCGATGGCTGATACATCCAAAACGAAAATGAATACAAGGCGGTCGATTCCAGCCCCAAATCATAACAAGGCAGATCATTCTGCAACATATTTACGAATCAGGTCTCCGGAAAGCTCTGAGCGTATCTGAAGGATAGAAATAATAGAAATTTATTCCACTCCATTTTTGGTCGATGATTTCAGTCCATCTATTCGTTAGCTTCATAATTCCATTCACATAGAACTGGGCCGGCTTGAAGGAAAAGAAGATACCCAGGTAGTTTTTAAAAGCATCTAAATGAATAAACGATTTTCCGCTCAAATATATTTTGACTGACCATAACAAATGAAAGCTAGATTGTGCAAGGTCTGAAGAGTACAACGGAAGCGGAAAGAGATCCCAGCCAAGCAAATGCAGGTTTCTGCCGGTAGCCGAGGACACATGAAGTTTGGCGTTGTCTTGTTATAACACAAAGCGTTTCCTGTTGACTAGTTCTGACCTCATCTAGTGTTTTTTTTTATTCCATTTCTCCATTGGTGGCAGTACACATAAAAATTGATTGATTGATTGTATGCGAGTAGATCATAAATAATATCTTTTTATCCCACCAGACACAAAGCATAACATAACTCCGGTATCCAAGCAAAAATTATTTATAAATCAAACAATTATATTGAGAGGAGAATTGCAGAATCAATCATTATTAACAAAGTCGATAATTATAATTTATCTGAACAAATATTTCTCGAATAATGTTGCCATACTCATCTATAAAGCGCCGGAACCAGTCTTTCATGGAGACTTGAAATTTGCCCCGGATCCACGCAGATATTTATGTTTTCCAGTTTGTTTCCTCTGTTTTCATTTTGTTTATACTTTTGTTCGCCTTTATATACTGGAGTCGCTTGCCTTGCATTTTATTGTACTTACATTTGATAATGGTGTCATCCCGAAAATATTCCTGTTTTTTTTAAATAAATCAAATTCAAATATCGTAGTTTATTATTCTTTTTTGCACTATATATATATATATATATATATATATATATATATATATATATATATATATATATATATATATATATATATAGTAAACAAATAAAAATCTTTTGCTTTTTTTTTAGTGTAATTATGTATTTTCTTTCTTTTTAGGGGATCAAAGGGGGTGTTAAAACAAATAGTTAAAACCGTTATGAAAGGGGGTTGAAAAGACAAAGAGGCCAACAGCCCGGGGGCCGGTGGTAGTGACCGTAGCGAAACACAAGCTCCCCCGTAGGTGGGGGGGAGTGGCGAAGTCATTGCTTGTTAATATAATAATTACAGTTTGAATTTTCTATATTTTGTCTGCCTTAATATGATGACGTCATATTAGAAAGTATTTTAACAAAGATTGATCATAATGACGACAAATTGTAGACATTTTTTCGTCACCTTTTTTTCAATTTTTCTCTCTTTTGGATTTGACAGCTTGGCGTGATTGGGTCCAAAATGAATTTTGCAGACCTCGTAAAAAAGGTTCATAGAAGCCATAAGGTTTTATTATTATTCCAATTTCAGCCACACTACTAATCGAAGGCAAGTTGTCACAGCCTTCTTGTTATTATTTGCATAATTCAGCTATTTGACGTGTTAGGGAGGTTAGGGTTGGGTAATTTGTGTTTGATAGTTTTATTTAATGATTATAAATTGTTTGTATTTTATTAAGCATAAAGGTTAGATTTTTTGTTTTACGAAGCCATCTTTTAATGCCATGAGACTGCCTAAACTAAGCTGGTTCGTTTTAAGATAGCGAACCATGGGATCTTGTTTTTAAATTTAATGTTATTTTTTTATGTAATTATGCCAGCGGCTGCTTGCCTAATTGCCCTAAAAGAGAGATAGTCTGCTTTAGGCCTGTTTGGGTTGCTAACTCGATAAAATAGAGTGCGCGGCTCTTGTTTAAAATTTCCCTTCTTTTGGGGCCCTCGGAAGCGAAAATGCGACAAAATCGAGGTCAAATCGAATTTCGACAGAATCAGATTTAAACTTTGTTTTGCCGCATTTCGCCTTCCGACCGCCAAAAGAGATGAATGGATTTGGACAAAGCGCACATAATACTACAAGAAGAAGCAATATAATGTCCAGACAAAATAATTAAACCCCCCAAATCATAACAAGGAGTTCCATTCCAGCCCCAAATCATAACAAAGAGGTCGATTCTTTTGCAAAGAGATAACAAGGACGTCTATTCCAGCCCCGAGTCATTTTGGGGATCCAATCCACCACATATTCTCCTGATTGCCGCAAATATGTCTCTATCCTAAACAGCGGCCACCAATTTTCCCTGTCTCAAATCATCATCTGTAAGCGCTTCGACACAAAGTTGGTCGGTGTGCATCAACAATTCTAAAAAATATCCCCCTTTACGCACTATCAAACACAATGCCAAAAATCGAAAGGAGGAACGGGATTGTATTTTCTTAATTGATTTCCCTTGACTTTGGAAGTGGGATTGCATAGAAGGGTTAATCCAGCCTTAAACCCGCTTTTAAGGTTTAAAAGACGAAATTAACTGTTCCTTTATATATATATATATATATATATATATATATATATATATATATATATATATATATATATATATATATATATATAGATATATATATATATATAATGGAATGGAAGATATCACATTGACGTAATGTATATCAGTGAAAGGTCATGGTAAACCACAATATTTGAATCAAGATTTTATTTATAACTATCGGACTAGTTTCGGCAAGATGCCATTTTCAATATATAAACTATAATAGTTGAAAATGGTATCTTGCCGAAACTAGTCCGATAGTTATAAATAAAATCTTGATTAAAATATTGTGGTATACCATGATCTTTCATATATATATATATATATATATATATATATATATATATATATATATATATATATATATATATATATATATATATATAAAGAAAATTTAAACATAAACAGAAAAGCAGAGATCTTACAGGAAATTATCCTGAGAAAAAAAACACCTCGCCCCAGCAAGGACTCGAACCTCAGACGTCTGGTTATCTATCTATCAATTTATCTCTCTCTCTCTCTCCATATATATATATATATATATATATATATATATATTAGGCGATGGGGCGATTTGCCGGCGAGGCGCAACTTAATTTTCAATATAAAGCCAATGACGAAAAATAATCCAATCATTTTTCTAAATCCATTTATTCAAAACAACGTTTCGAGCTTGTGCGCTCATCTTCTGGTTCCTAGGAATATATGACAATTGATTAGCAATTTAACAATAATGAGAAATATAGCTTTAGATTACTTACATGAATTGATTGTAATAAAAGTGGAAATTCACTCTATGCAATTTAAATAAATAATACTGCAAAGTTATGATATACAAAAGGATTTTGGTAACTATAGTGAAGAACACACCTTAACACTAAGCGGTGAAATATTTCAACCCACGAATATTTGAACAATATTATTGAGTATGGTTTGGTAGGTTGTGGTTTTTACAGAACATGAAGAGGAAAGGACGAATTATCTGAATTAAGAGTAGGTTTTAAAGATTTAATATATGTTGATTCTGCGATCCTGAGTGTGGTCGGACATTTATACATTGATAAAATGATTCGAATATTTCTAAACAATATTTATTCGCCCAAAATAAATATACCTACAGTCCCTAAGCAGATCCAATATTTTCCATAAGTTTCCAGAAATGGGAACTATAAATAAATTGTGCAGACAAAAATTCTCATTACTTGTTAAACAATATTTCTCTCAAATTGAATCTAGATTCGTATTTGTAAATGATAAATCAATACAATTTTTTTTTCCCTGTCAAGGATCGAACACCTGATTGTTTGTGCAGTGGTGTTGTATACAAATTTATTTGTCCAGGTTGTTCCTCGGCTTCATATATCGGCCGCACTGTGCGATCATTGGGGGCTCGTTATTCTTCACATATGGGAATTAGCCATCGAACAGGGTCTGTTCTTTCAACCAAAGAACATTCACCTATTACAGATCAGATAATAAATTATAAAGCGTCAATAACAATAAATAACTTTTAAATCATAGCCAGCAATAAATGTCCGACCACACTCATGATCGCAGAATCAACATATATTAAATCTTTAAAACCTACTCTTAATTCAGATAATTCGTCATTTCCTCTTCATGTTCTGTAAAAACCACAACCTACCAAACCATACTCAATAATATTGTTCAAATATTCGTGGGTTGAAATATTTCACCGCTTAGTGTTAAGGTGTGTTCTTCACTATAGTTACCAAAATCCTTTTGTATATCATAACTTTGCAGTATTATTTATTTAATTTGCATAGAGTGAATTAAGCATTTACCCTAATTTCCACAGTTATTACAATCAATTCATGTAAGTAATCTAAAGCTATATTTCTCATTATTGTTAAATTGCTAATGATTTGTCATATATTCCTAGGAACCAGAAGATGAATGAGCGCACAAGCTCGAAACGTTGTTTTGAATAAATGGATATAGAAAAATTATAGGATTATTTTTCGTCATTGGCTTTATATTGAAATATATATATATATATATATATATATATATATATATATATATATATATATATATATATATATATATATATATATATATTAAAGCTGAGAATTCCCAACTTTAATACTTCCGACGGCTAATTCAATACTAATACCTTAATAAGCAAGAAATTCATACTTCCGTTTCTCAAAAATGCCGCTACAGTCCCGCATCATCCACCTTAGCACCACTGATTTGTGTGTTTGTTGGTTAAGCAACTTCTGTATTTCACTTGTCCACCAGCGACTGACGATGACGGATGTTTCCGTCGAAACCTGGTTTAGCATATAAAATTCGTCCTTTATCCCTATATATATATATATATATATATATATATATATATATATATATATAAAGAGAGATAACCATATAACCCAGATCCTCCTGAGGGCGTTGAGGCTGGTAGGGCAGCCACCATCCAGATATCAGCGCTGAACTTACCTGTACACATGGAATAGAGGCCAACATTCATTGTGGTCAATCCATTCAGGTGATTCGATCAATCCAAGTTTGAGGGGCGGCGTCGTGGGCTATGGCAAAGCCCTCATCGAAACCCCTTCAGGTCCGGCACTAAATGAACCGCGCTCATGAACATGACGTCAAACAGCAAGGCATTGGCTATTCACAAGTACTTATCTATTTCACAAATTGCTGGTGTGCACATGTGCGGGCATGTGCGTTGACACAACACTCATTTACATACACGTCTCACTTTACACTTTTATAGTTGAGGAAGGGGAAAATGGGGATATAAAATTAACACAAAATTGTTCACAATTTTAGCTTGAATTAATCATCGCTAACCGAATAATGCTCTAATTTCGATCGGAATCGCAAATGCGTGACATTGCGCAATAATTATAGCCTTAATGCACACTCAATTTAACGGAATTATCATTAACATCGCAGATAATTATAAAGTTTTGTAATTGTGCAATAATCACGCCCTCAACTTCATAGCAGAATAATAGTACTATAATGGGGACGGAAGGGAGGGATAATCAGTGGTCCCCCATCAAAGCGTTAAACGTCAAACTTGAATGAACTTCCTGGTCGAAAGATTGTGATACGTGTGTGAGCGTTTAGAAAGCCAAGTATCACTCAGCTGATTTTAACTGCTTTCTTTCGGACACACTCGCATAAACCAACTACTACGCCATTTTACCAGTGTTAAAAGGGCGTATCACACAACTTGTAGTGGGTGTGAAAGAAGAGTTGATTGTTTATTAGTATCGTTTTACCATAACTCCAAATTATGTTTTAAAAAAGGAGCTATTACTGATTTCAAGCTTATAATTCTGGTCTTAATTAAGGAGTTGGGGCAATGGTTAAATAATTATATATTCCATGACATTTGTTAATTAAGCGTGAATTATATATTTTTTGTATCATTTCATTCACTTTTTTGTGTATATATTGTTTCGGGTTTTTCAAAATGTGTAAATTATTATCTTGCAATATGACGTGAAAAACGTGTTTTCTTCACTCAAAACACCGTAGAATTTAAACCACTTTATCGGATTTTTTTTTTACAAATATTTGCATTAACTTTTTGCTCATGTGATCACAATTAACGATCAGGTGAGATAAAACTTCTTTTTTTTTCGTTTTAGTACACTGGGATCACTTTAATTTGACCACTAACATACATTAATATGAAGTAAATAATTACAAGTGAAACTTTTCTGGTAACATATTACAGTATTAGAATTCTTTAAAAGGGAAAATTCTTCAGTCCCTCGGTTTGTATGGGAAACCTTAAAAATAAACCCACGAAATATCCACGTTGGCTTTCACGGGTGCGATAGGCTAGGCCCGGCCGCTAGAAGAGGTTGCTTACAGCTGACTGAGGAAATAAGAGACGAGGACCAAGTTGGGCCCTTTGGACCATAGGCTATATATGAGAAGGAGGTGGAAAATCTTGTTTTTTCGATCTTCACCCCTCCCCTGCCTCCTTCCTCTTCTCTCTCTCTCTCTCTCTCTCTCTCTCTCTCTCTCTCTCTCTCTCTCTTTCTCTACACCCCCCGCCCTCTCTCCTTTCATATAACTTTATCATTTGAGGAGAGCTTTTTCATTTGCCATCAGATAGAAGCGGAATTGTTATAATTATGTTCCCCCAATTTCGCTCTCTCGTACCAGATAATGACTTTTAGGATTGAGAAGAGATATTATAATTGCAGTTTGCATTAAATGAATATGTTTTAGGTAATTAAAGAGGTAAGTTCATGTTTCAGATCAATTAGCTTACATTTTTTTTAGGAGTAAAACCTTTTTATGAGTAAAATCTTTTCTTGATGCATCTCCTAATAAAGCACGAACGCAATTTTGATGTTTATTGTGAGAAATATCGTGAGAAAGATACGATAACAAGGAGTTAGTAAAAGTTTAAACGGAATTTTGCCGCTCGCGAAGCAAAGCTAAATTGTCATTTACATTCATTAACATTTGTTCTGGGAATCGTGGTTTATATTCGTTTTTCATCCATTTCCTGTGTATTTTTGGGCGTATTAATGGGTTGTAAACCACATTAAATATCTGAAACATCTGTTACTGTGCTCACCCAGCCATTTCACCTGCTGTTGTTGTTTTTTTTTATATAATGACTGAGGGCTTGTTGGAGCAAGCCCTAAATGGAATCCAGTTTCTGCCTTGAGGAAAAAAGAGAGAAGTTCTCGCATGTTCTAGTCTCCCTCAAGGCTCGAAGCTTTCACCCAACTTATTTTATGATTTCGAATTAAGATTAATGCCAAATAATGTATATGTATAATAATAATAATAATTGCAGTTAGAGATATAATACCACAAATGAGTTCAAGTTCGTATTAATGAGTACTTTTTGTACAAACCTTTTCATTCATACTTCTAATACACCTGCGCCGGAGCAAATATTCAGGGCTGCAGTCCTCCCCCCTCCGCCAAGAGGTGTTAGCTACATCAAGAGCAACCATAAAATATATGTACATAAATACGAAGAGACACAAATATACATACGTTTTTTATTAAGCACAAAATAATGAAAATAAGGAAAGAACTATGGATTATAATGCACAGCAAATTTCCAGGCTATTTGATTGTTCTGGGCGTGGTCAGCAACGAGGGCCACGTTATGCCTCCTCAGATTACAATTTTGTGATTATTGATTACGTATGTATATTTGTGTATTTTTGTATCTATATTTTATGTGACCTCTCCATTTCAATTATCTGTCTTTCTCTCTAGTATTTTAGTGGATATTTTATCTATATGATTCCACCCTTCTTGTACCTGCTGTTAATCCCTCTTCTTGATTTTTTTTTTCTTTTAGTATTTTTGTCTCCTTACTCACGTCTTCTGAATTTTTAGCCTTCCGTTTTTGCCTTCGTAGGAGAAGCTTCGCTTACTTTTCCTTTATATATACTGATTCTTGTTAATATTATTACTGATATAAAAAATCGGGATCGGTAGTGTAGTGGTTAGCGTACTGAAGTTCAAACCAAAGGTTCGATTCCCAACACGAAAAAAAATCCAGTGTCGACTACTTTCGCTGACTTCCCCTAACTTCCAACCTGTATTGCAAACTGCTGGGTACTACAGAAGGAAGCTTAACCTACCAACACATTTTACATGTCAGAATTTAACCAAGGGTCCGCTGCAGGAAGGCATTTTTGAGCAGAGGTCGGGGGATTGTTCTGCTTATTAAGAAATTAGTGTTGAACTGACCATCGGATGAATTATTGGGAATTTCACTTATGAGACTTCAATTAATTAGGCGTTTGTGGATATAATTGTTAGAATTATCAATTATTTCTGCATTATCAAAATCAATTGCACGCTTTTCACCAGACATGCAAAAAAAAAGAGTCGAAAATAGGCTGCCTCGGTGTATATCAGATCTGTTTCTTCACTCTCAGGATATCTAC
Source organism: Ceratothoa steindachneri (assembly GCA_963969495.1). Taxonomy (NCBI): domain Eukaryota; kingdom Metazoa; phylum Arthropoda; class Malacostraca; order Isopoda; family Cymothoidae; genus Ceratothoa; species Ceratothoa steindachneri. Next base: position 68,079,960 of record OZ018324.1, on the reverse strand, counting down.
TGCTTTCGCCAATGTATATTATATCGCAACTTCTACACAGGATATAATAAACCCCCTACTCTCTCTCAGTATATGTTTTGGGGGGACAGATTACCTCGTATGGTATTTTCGTACTGAAAAGTAGTATTAATGTGAGCCACCTGCTAATAAAGGTTGGTTCTGGCTTTATAATGACATTTTCTATGAATCCTAGAAGATATTGCATTTCAATAAATATTTGGGTGATTATGTTAATTTCATCCTGCAGAAAACAAGGATTACCTATGCGATAAGCTCTCAGGAAAAGAGAAGAAACTACAGAACTTTTTACAGAAAGTTCATGGCGAAAAATAGTGAATATAGGCATTAGTGTTGGTTGGTTTCCGGTAAACATAACAATATGCTTTATTGTTTACTTTTTATATTCTGACATCAAGAAAAGGCAGTCAATCATTTAGTTGTTATTTAACTTTAAATTTAATGGTGGAGTGGATGTTGATGATTGTTAAAAGAATTAGCAAATGTGTTATCATTATTGGCCAGGTGACACATATATCATCAACAGAGCAAAACCATGTTATGCGATGAGGTAAAGTAGCAAAGGACACCGGAATTTGTCGCGGAGATCCAGGCCATTATTGAAAACGATCTCATCAGAAGTCAGTGAGGTCCATAACTAGGGACAAAGGAGTGTAGGTATCTGTATTGAATTTGAGGCCTTCCTGGAAGATAAACGGAGTCATTACGTGGCCCTCGCTTCTGAGCAACTAAACACCATGATGCGAACCGAGAACTTGGTCTTCATGGATCTCGATACATCTTGGGGGGAGGGGAGGGGGGCACAACAAGCCAGCGGTTGTTTTGCCAGTTCACCACTGGTCCTGAGAAGAAGCAAAGCATGCCAGACTTAAGGAGATGCTTCACTTTGTTCCTTCTGTTTGTCCTTCATCTTCTGCGACAGAAGCTCGCCCTTTCTTATCTTGCATGAGTAGTAGCGAATATCCTCATGTACTAACTGCATGATGAGAGACTTTGACACGCCCTTATCCCTGTCCAATCTCTCCAATAACTTGCTGGGATCTTTGTCAATGATGGCCTGGGTCAGCAACAAATGCTAGGTTTCTTTTCGTATCAAAGCTCTTAGAGTGAGGTTTTCGAGCCGCCGTACCCTCGTCATCACAACCTGACTCATCCAATTATTTCCTGATTCTCTTCGCCGCCCTCAGATTTACACTCAAACACTCAGAGATCTCTGCATAGGAGCTCTTGGCGTTAATACCAAGCATCACAGCTTACCTTTTCCAAGTTTAGGAGGACTAAATTCAGCCAGGGCATTACTTCCTTTACAGACGATGCATAACTGACTTTACTATGATAGGAAGAAAAGAAAACCGACAAATTACATACCGCACACTACATTGAATAATTTGTGTTTTATACATAAAGTCATGTTGTTTCTGAAAATGTACTTTAAGCTTTCATATATCTGTCGAGCCTAATTTTGTTATTTTATTGATTTCCTTTGTAATGCTTCCATCAGGAGTCAGCAGCTGCCCCTGCTCTTGTACCTGCTCTATGTTCTCCAATATCTAAGGACATCTAACAAATGGTTGATAAAAAGGACAAAACTCTAATTATGGAGGAAAGATGTTTATTAAATGACTAGTTCCATTAGTTAATCAAATTCCATCTTCAGTCTTATAATATTTTGTACTCAATGTGTGGCCATTTATGTTCCTCACATTTTCACTTCCTCCATCTTCACTTTTTTAAGAAACATCATTCAAAGTGGATATTTTTCAATTAAGCTATAAATATATCACTATTCATATTATAAAAATGTTCAAAGATAAAGAAAATGAGTGAAATATCATGAAGGTAAAGCTGTATTTTCTATTTAAAGCTAAACCCAACGAAGGTGTCTCACACAGAAAGTTTGTTTGGAAAGATCTGTAAAAAAAGTGTTGAAGATTGAGGAAGTGAAAATGTTTGGAAGATATATAGCAGCAGATCCACCTGCAGGTAGAGGGTGAGGGGACGCAAACTTCCAGATGTTAGCTAAAGCGTACTAGTTCGTGCTACACCTGACCCCCTATTGTGGGCGAAGAAGGTAAAGGAGGCAAGCAGATAGATGGGGAAGTATAAAAAAAATGGAAACGAAGCAAAATCAACACTCCAAACACTAAATTGACTGTATATAGGGCCACTAGTTCAGAGGGTGCAAGGATAGAAGTTTGAGTTGGTATTTCGAGTACCATCTCTTGGACGAACTGTGCATGGGGATGTTTCCTATCTCACAGGGATCATCAATTTTTTATAGAATGGATGCGACATTTTCCTACTTCTCGAAGTAATATTTTAATCTCTATTATAATTAACTCTTTTCTTGGTTGGATGCCGCTGTCCTTCCTTGGTTGATGCCACCCTCACTACTCATCTTTCCGTGTGTATGTATATTCCGCACATACATCTATGCACGTATATACCCCCCTCCCCCGGCTTCAACTACTCATTAAATCAAATGCGTGTGTCAAAGGTCACCTGGGCTCTGCATGGTGAGTGACCTTATTACGTTTATCAGTTCAAGGTCACTCGTTGGTGAAGCCACCCACGGATAAGGTCAAGCAAACAACGAAAAGATCAACACCCGATTACGACACACCTTCTTTACTCTTCCTTGAATGGAGAGAAGAATGTGTTGACGGAACGTGTGAACACGCATACCTCGCCATATTTTATGCACATACACGCGCAGTACAGTTATGTCCTCGTAGTAAATTGGGAGCAAGAAGCGACTGTTGAGAGAAAGGTTGGGGGAGAGAGATTTGTTCTTATGAGAAACTATAGGGTGGACTGCAGTAAGCAAATTCCCTCATTGAAAAGTGAAATAAGTGCTTGCCAATTAACAAAGAAGGATCAATCTTTGCATTACACATTTTCGACACTAACTGTAACTAACTGTAGGACAATGTATTAAATTTTCTTACTGCGGAGAGACTTTGGGATCGCCCTTCATAATCATCTATAGGGGGACACGTCATTTTTTTCACGTTCGGTTGATCTAGAGACGCAACGAAGGGGTCTACTACCGCATGCCCCTCTGCTAAGAGATTGCTAATAAGAGAAAGGGTGTGCGTCATGGAGGGGCACCTATTTATATTCATTTGCACAGAGCAGAGGATTTGTGAGAGAAGGAAATGTTGCGTTTATGTGCGATTAATGTAATCGCATCTATGCTTTACATAATCTCCATAAGATGCAGACAACTTAAATCACTCCGTGATACTCTCTCGTATTTCTTGCGCGGTCCTGCATTCTATTTGGGCCAACCAAGAGACTTTTTCCTGGCCCATGGCGAACCTAATACAAAAGAGGCTTCTCGCTGCGACGACCGGTTTGAGAGTCACTTTTGCCCTTTGCGATCGTTGGCGCACACTGGCCTGCTCCGTCTTGGCGCTCTTTGACGCCTTCTTCCCGCGAATTCCTTGGAAGGAGGACAAGAGAAAGAGTTCCTCGGAACGTGGGTTGGCAACCACACACAAACACACGAGGGTTCTGCGGTCACCGTCGAAATTCAGCGTTTCGACCTGCGGCTAACAAACCCTTATACGTAAACGGATATCCGAGCGGTCATGAGGTCTAGAAGCTGGTATTATATTTCGTCCCTGATCTTCAGACGTGCAAACTTCACACTTTATAATCACATCTGTGCACAGCATAACCACGCTTGTACGAGGTATGACAGGAGCGAATACGCACCTTTTAGCTTTCAAAGCAATTTAAGATTGCATGAATTATGAATATCATGACTCTCGGAATATGGCAGAACAGAGTGTTAATGTCCTAATACTGCTTCAAGATAGTTTTCATGGCAATATTCATAAAGTCATAAAAGGTACTCTTCTCCCATCTAATTAATACAAAAAAATTGGGCTTCTTCGTACCCAGTAGTAATAGTCTCATAAATGATCTTTAACAACTTTCAGAGAACCATTAAAAATAGGTTGAAAGGAAACATATAATTGACGTTGTTACTCTTTTAGCGTATTTATTGGCTTTATGGAGAGAAATAAATAAATTCGACAATAAACTGTTCATCCATTTTTGGTGTCTGAGAATTTGTTTGAAAGGGGGTGAGGGGGGGGAGTAGCAGACGGACAGACAATGGAGGAAATTAAGTTTTAGGAGGAATCCAAAATATTGCCAAATTTATCTATTCAAAAATGCCCACAAAAGTGAGTCCGATGTGAAATTTTGGGCGTGATGCGGTTATGTAGTCAGTACTAAATCGCTGCCTGGCTTCTGATCACTGATTTGGGGAATTTGTTAAAAGGGGGAGGGGGACTCTAACTGTAGCTCTGTGCGTGTCTCGCCAACATTAGCATAATTACGGTAAGATCTAATTAGAGGGACTCGGTTAATAGGAAATGAAAAGCACCAATTATACGAAATACAGGTAATAATCGGACAATGTATTGTAAAAGTTCACGTCATGTGAACCTTAAATGACCTTCAGCAGCCAGCACCTTTGCCATCCCAAGTGGACTGGAGGTAGGCCGGTTTGTAAGCATTTCATCCATTACGCAATGATTTAAGTGCGTTGATAGAGTTCAACGATCGCTTGAGATTTGTATGTGAATTCGGGACGAGGGAGAGACGGGTAACGCCTATTCTGAACCCTTTGTTTATGTTAAAATACGCTTGGTTTCCTTATATATATATATATATATATATATATATATATATATATATATATATATATATATATATATATATATATATATATATATATATATATATATATATATATATATATATATATATATATATATATATATATATATATATATATATATATATATATATTTATATATATATATTTATATATATATATATATAGATATATATATATATATATATATATATATATATATATATATATATATATATATATATATATATATATATATATATATATATATATATATATATATATATATATATATATATCGTTCTCATTCTCTCTATCACGCTCTCTCTCTCTCTCTCTCTCTCTCTCTCTCTCTCTCTCTCTCTCTCTCTATCTATTTCTCTCTCTCTCTCTCTCTAGAGAGACTGGCGTGAAGCGGAGGTGACTCCTATCTTTAAGAAAGGAGACCGGAGCCAACCGTCGAACTACCGACCTATCAGTCTGACTTCGATAGTCGGTAAACTCATGGAAAGCATGATGGTGGACAAAATGACGTCGTATTTAGAGTCAAACCTGCTACTGAGGAGTTCCCAGCACGGCTTCTGAAGGCAACGGTCATGCCTGACTCACCTTGTGGAATTCTTCCACTTCGTCTTCAGTGAGCATGATCGGGACAAGGCGGTGGATGTGGTGTACTTAGACTTTCGTAAAACCTTTGATAAGGTACCACACCGCCGCCTTCTCCGGAAAGTGCGAGCGCTGGGCATAGACAGAAAAGTAGCCGGCTGGATCGAGAACTGGCTAAGTGGCAGACGGCAATGGTTGGTGGTGAATGGACTGGCTTCTGAGTGGGTGCCCGTTACTAGCGGGGTGCCTCATTTGGATATCGGAACAAGGAGATTGTACTGTGTTTGTACAACTCACTTGTCTGATCGCACCTGGAGTATGCCGTACAATTTTGGAGTCCTTCATTTCGAAAGGACATCGCGAGATTGGAACGCGTACAAGCCAGGGCAACCAAGCTGATTCCCTCTATCCGACATAAAAGTTATGAGGATAGACTAAGGGAATTAGATCTGTTCTCGTTGGAAACCCGTAGACTGCGTGGTCAGCTCATCGAAGTTTTTAAAATACTTCGAAGGTTCGACAATGTTGACTGCCGGGATATTTTCACACTGAGTGAGAACAGAACGCGCACTCACGGCTTAAAACTCTAACTGAAGCGTTACAACCGCAATCTGTGTGGAAATTTTTTCACTTACAGTATCTGCGGTAAGTGGAACGCACTTCCAGTGGAAGTTGTAAACAGTGAATCTGTTGACCAGTTCAAGTCAAGACTAGACAGAGTCTTGAAAAGTGGCCGTAAAGGGACGCAAAACAATTGAGCATCCATGTGCCCGCTCGATTGCTAGTCCAAAGGTATCCCCCTTGAAAGGACCGTAAGGTCTCCTAGGGTACCTTCTTTCCTTGTTGTTACTCCTTGTTGTTACTCTCTCTGTACTCTCTCTAACTCTCACTTTCTTTTGTTCACCCTCCCGTTCTCTCTCATTACCCTCGTGTTTTTTCTCTCTTTCTCTTTCTCTCTTTATCGTTCCCTCTCTTCATTTTCCTCGCATTCGCTCTCCCTTCTCTCTGATTCTCCCAATCGTTTTCTCTCACTCTTTCTATCTCTCTCCCTCTGCCTTTTTCTCTTTCTTTCTTTCTCTTTCTCGTTGTCTCTATCGTTTAATATTTATTTCGTTCTCTCTCGGTATCTCTTTCTAGTTCTCACTTTCTTGATTGGTCACAAGCTTAAGAAATATAGAGTGTTCAAAATGGCAGGCAAGAAAGGTCCAGCAGCGCTAAAATTCACGTGTGCCACATGTAAGAAGGACAAGTGGTGCGTTGACTTCCCGGAGGGCTGCTATGCGAAATGCCGCCCAGGCAGTGTATGCACCACTTGCATCTTAAAGAAGGAAGTGGAGGAAGTAGTGACCTACTACAGGGAAAGAACTACAGACCTCGAAAAGAAAATCGAGAGGCTCAAGGAGGAGCACTCCCACCAGATCCGCAGGCTCGAAGAGAAGTTAAACGAGCTCTCGAGTCGTGTGGTAAACACCACCTCTGCAGAGAGGCCGGGCCCGAATGTGGCAGAAACGCCAAAAGGAATTCAGGTAACAAGGAGGGGAACCGACGAGAGATCATTATTTAAATTCGGGAAGAGCTGTTTTATATAAAGTGTTCTAAGATTCGAAGGGTAATAGGGCATTTGTGCGATTTCAGAATTTCAAAGTTTTCTAAGGAGATATAAATCAATATAAAATCCTTCTTTACAATAAAGGATCCGGTTCCAAAGAGTCTTCGGAGTTCGATTATATACTTATTTAAATGTCCTGAGGGTTCCCAAGGCAAATATATCGGAAGCTCCGTGAGAACTCTGAAGGCAAAATTCTCTTCCCATATGGGTATAAGTAATAGAACCGGTAAGATACTTGAAACGAAAGAAAATTCAGCGATAAGAGATCACGTAATAAAGTGTAAAAGGGATATCTCCTTAGAAAACTTTGAAATTCTGAAATCGCACAAATGCCCTATTACCCTTCGAATCTTAGAAACACTTTATATAAAACAGCTCCTCCCGAATTTAAATAATGATCTCTCGTCGGTTCCACTCCTTGTTACCTGAATTCGTTAGGATGTGGGTTGCGGGGCGCAGTTTTGATGCTTTTGGGTCGGCCGGAGCACGCAACACGCTCGTTGGCAAGGTTTGTGATTTTGTATATTAGGTTTTGCCAATTTTTTCTTCAATTATTCGTTTAAAATTAATTTTAAAACAGTTTTATATAATCATTAGATTTCTAAATCAAAGCCCCCCTACCTTAATAGATTTTAGCAATTATACACTCGCTAACTAATTTAAATATTTAAAATCCTTCCCTAGTCTCTCTATTGTAAATTTGAGCCCCATTTCGAAATATTTCCTTTAACTCTAAATTTGCAATTCAAAGCTAATACTAGCTAGTAAAGTTCTAGATGTACATTTAGCAGTGTGCTCTCTTAACAGTGCAAAATATTTTGTTTCGTTTATTTGTTGTATTGTAGGCCTAAGAAGATGACCGTATTGTGGTCGAAACGTCGCCGGTAAATAAAAAGGATGATACCAGCCATTTTCCTCGCCTTGGGATTTCTGTTGAACATTAAATTTAGGCTCTCTAGAAGCAATCCTCATCGATATATATATATATATATATATATATATATATATATATATATATATATCGTTCTATTTTCTCTGTTTGATCTCTGGTTCTCTCTTTCGTTAGCTCTTTGTCACTCTCTCGTTTGCTCTATCTCCTCTTTCTCTCTATCTCTCGTCCTTTTTCTACTTCTCTCTCGTTTTCTCCGTCGCTCTCTGTTTCTTATTATCTCGGTATCTCTTTTTTAGCCTCTTTCTCTTAGATCTCTCTCTCGTTATATCATTCTATTTGTTTCTCTCTCATTCTCTCTATTTTACGTTCTTTATCTCTCTCTCTATCTCTCTCTATCATTCCTTCTCTTTCTCGTTATCTCTCTGGTTCTCTCTATCTCATTTTCTTTCTCTTTATCTGTTGTCCTCTTACTCATCTTAACTCTATCTCTTTCACATTATCTCGTTCTCTCTCTTTCTTTCTCCTTTTCTCATTGTGGCGATCTGCTTGAGTTAAGCTACCTAAGCTGGGGGACTTTTAGTCCGGTAGGGTCACCCATGCCAGTAAGGTAGCTTTCATAGGATCCAGACTAAGGGTTGTCAAACTTCTCTACCACTTCTTTAATGCGTCTCCTTGCATTCCCCTACTAACCTCTTCGATTCTGTTAGTACTAAGTTTCACCAACTCTCTTCAACTGTCAAAAAAAAATTCATCTCTATTACAAAATAAGTTGTTTATTAATAAGGGCCTCACCACCTCCCTTATGCCGCGTGAGAAGAGAGGCTTTGGAACCTCTTTAAATAACGTCTTGGAGCACTCATAGGTTGCAAGAGACTGAGATTGAAGAGATCTCAGGCGTTTGGGGTACGGTTAATGAAGAAGTGCTAGGTACCCCTTAGAAGCTTTCTCCTAACGTGTAATGGCCTGACCCGCCCCCTGTGACCGCTACTTAGAGAACAAAGGCTCAACTGGTCTTTGGTGAGAGAGCTTTTGTGCCTTGCTGGTTGCCAAATTAGCTTTACTATTTGCTTAAGTCTGGCCATTTTTAGTTGATTAGTAGGGCTTAGTAGGAAGACAGTTACACCTCAAGCACTCCTGTCGAAAAATCAGAGATCCAGTTCATTGGGGCTCTCTTGCTGCTCAGTTGGGAGCTGCGTGCGGCACGATTGGGGACGTCCGACCCAGGGGAGACCTTAGGGTTGGTGTGCTTGGTCAAAGGGTTTCTGTTGGCCGAACGACCGAAAAGATCCTGGAAATAGGCGGATGTGATTAGTGTGAGAGAAAATCACACACAAAACCTTTTTAATGCGTATGGCCGCAGAGTTTTTAAGATGGAGAAGAAGAATAGTCCTACATTCCGCAAGTTAACCTGCAAAATCTGCAAAGTTTATAGATCGAGTGAAGACTTCGGGGCAGGAGTTGCGAGGAGCTCACAGATGCAGTTAATGTCTGTGACTTCTGCAAACTGGAGAAGCGCCTGGGCGAGAGCATCGCTCAAGTGAGAGAGGAGAACTCCCTCATCAAAATGGAGGTTCAACTCTTAAAAACAGAGAGGTGCAGATGCTCAGGCGAGTGCGAAGGAGAGAAGGCTTCCGACATCCAAGAGCAGGAGTCTTCTGCTGCAGGATTGGCTCAACGAGCCAAAAAGAAGAAAATAAAGAGAAAGAAGGGAAATAAGATAAATTAGAAAGAGAAGAAGAAAAAGTAGAAAGAGAAAAAAAGAAAGTGGAAACAGAGGACGAGAAAGTAGAAGCAGAAGAAGAGAAACGAGAAACAGAAGAAGAGAAAACAAAGGAAGACAAGAAAAAGGAGAAGAAGAAGAAGAAAAAAAATGTAGAGAAAGAAGAGGAAACCGGCAAGTCTCTTCCGAAAGGAAAGATTCGGTCATCTGCAGACAAATGTGCAAGGGTTACCCTTATTGATGATTCTTAAGTACGGGGTCTGCAACCCCTGCTAGCGGCCCGCCTTCACACTAGTGTGAAGGTAAGCTGCCTTCCAGGATGGGGTAACCACCACATCAGAGTAGAGGCTGAGAAATCACAGATTTCTGAGAGCTCAGTCGTTGATGTGATGGTAAGTGGCAACGACCTCTACCTGAGAGGAGGTAGGGTAGGCCCTACGGATAAAATCCTCCACACGGTCATAGGCGTAGTGGACTACTGTGGGTTGAAAACCCGCATGCGTGTTGTGGTCGGGATGCTCCCGAGGAGAGGTCTAACACGGACCGCTCACTCGATGAACGTCTCTTTGAACCGGTGCCTGGCAGATTTGTGTACGGCAGAGGGGGTCTTTTTTTGTGGACCCGTACAAAACCTTTTATGGTAGGAATGATCTCTACCAAAAGAACGGGGTACATCTTTCCTTTAAAGGAAAGGCCTTTTTGTCGAACATCATCCAGGATGTCGTTGAGAGGACCCCAAAGGAGTATCCGGCCCAGAGTGAGGGCGGACGTACGCCAGTATGCCCGTGTCACTCCTGGAACGACCTTCTCAGAGGTCGCAAAGAGGGGTGCCTCCTCGCCAACAAATAAGCCGGGAAACGGAAGGGTATAGGGAGTCATACATTTGGGGACTCCCTGAAAGTTCTTCTGTTTAATGCGAGGTCGATCAGGAACAAATTACTTGAACTTCGTGCCCTCGTAGCGACGGAAGGACCTGAAATGGTAGCCATAACAGAATCGTGGGTAAAAACCTTAAGCCGAGATTTTGAAGGTGAATTCACGATTCCCGGTTACCAACTCTTCCAAAAAGATAGGCCAGACAGAGAGGGTGGCGGTGTGATGTTGTATGTCAAGGATACACTCAAATCTACGAATTGCAACATTGTACCTGACCACGAGCTACTAAGAGTTGACCTAGAAATAGGTCCTGCCAGATACAGGACCTTGGTGCTTTACAGACCCCTTGTCCAACTCGCTGAAAAGGACAGAGATCTGTACTGGCTACTGGGTGAACTTGTTCAAGACTGTGTTTATCACCATGGGTGATTTCAAGACCCAAGTTGACTGAAAAACGAGATAACCTTGTGGCGAGAACGCAGTACTCCTGGAGTTCGCGAACAACGAGTTCCTGACTCAATGGGTGAGAGAGCCGATGAGAGGCAGTAATACTCTCGACTTGTTTTTCCCCTTTGAGGATGACATCGTTGAGGATATCTCTGTAGGCGAAGAGCCTGGTGTCAGTGATCACCGACTAGTCAGATTTATAGTCAAAGTCCCCAAGGTAGAGTCTGCGACTGGTAAATCGAGGAAACTTGATTTCATAAGAGCAAACTTTGCAGGTCTTCGTGCTGGATTGACTGATGTGAGGCTAGATGTGTGCGAGGATGTTGAAGATTCGTGGAATAGATTCAAAACTACGTTCATGAGTCTTTAATCACGATTCATACCTTTGAGAAGCTTTTGTCGGTCTTCCGTTCAACCAAAGTGATTTAATCGAGAAATTGGCCAACTGCTGAGGGAGAAAAGAACGGTGTCCCGGCAGTCAAAGATATCTGGTGAATTTGACAAGTACCGTAGGCTGGCTAGGAGAGTAAAATCCAGCATAAGGGCGTCAAAGCGTGCCGAGGAGCTCTTAGTGGCGAGACTTTGCAAGGAGAATCCCTAGGAGTTCTTTGGTTATGTAAATAGCCGTAAACCAACCCATCGCACGATTGTCCCTTCAGTGAATGAGGAAGGGGCATTAAAGCGCTCAGATGCAGAAAATTCTAACCTCCTGAACGACTACTTCTCTTCAGTGTTTACTGAAGAGAGTGGTCCCATCCCCAAACCCACAGATTCCTACTTGTGTGAAAAGCTGGAGGAAATGGACTAGAGACTTGCGTGAAGCGGAGGTAACTCCTCTCTTTGAAAAGGGAGACCTTAGGCAGCCGTCGAACTATAAAACCTATTACCTTAACCTCAATAGTCGTTAAAATCATAGAAAGCATCTTGTTGGACAAAATGACGTCATATTTAGAGTCCAACTTGCGATTGAGGAGTTCCTAGCATGGGTTCTGAAGGCACCGGTTATGTCTAACGAATCTTGTGGAATTCTTCCACTACGTTTTTAGTGAGCACAACAGGGATAAGGTGATGGATGTTATCTACTTAGACTTTCAAAAAGCCTTCGATAAGGTACCACACCGCTGCCTCCTTCGGGAAATGTGTGCGCTGGGCGTAGACGGAAATGTAGCAAGTTGGATAGAGAATTGGCTAAACAGCAGACGGCAAAAGGTAGTATTGAATGGACAGGCTTCTGAATGAGAGCCTGTTACTAGCGGTGTTCCTCAAGGTTCTGTCATGAGACCACTACTATTCATCATCTACGTCAACAACATGGACGGTGACATGGTGTCCGAGATTTCTAAATTTGCTGATGATACCAAGCTTGGTATGAACGTCGCAAAGGAAGAAAATACTGCCCTCCTTCAAGATGATCTTCGGAACATCGGGGAGTGGTTGGACACGTGGCAAATGCCATTTAACGTCAACAAATACAAAGTGATGCATATCGGCCACCGAAACTCCCAATCTTAGTATATCCTGAAGGGCACTGCTATTGAATCCACCGACACTGAGAAGGACTTGGGTGTAACAATCACTTGAGCGCTCAAGTTCCTCGAAACAGTGCATTGAGGCGGAGAAAAAGGCCCAAAGGATGCTAAGCTACATAAAGCGCTAGTTTGGATATCGGAACAAGGAGATAGTACTTTGTACAACTCACTTGTCCGACGTAACCTGGAATATGCCGTACAATTTTGGACACAAAAGTTACGATGATAGATTAAGGGAATTAGATCTGTTCTCATGGAAACCCGGAGACTGCGTGGTCAGGTTATCGAAGTGTTTAAAATACTTCGAGGCTTTGATAATGTAGACTACACGGATATTTTCCAACTTAGTGATGGGAGAACAAGAAATCACCTCTACAAACCTGAGTTGAAGCGTTACAACCGTGATCTGTGTGGTAAATTTTTCACATACAGCATCTGCGGTAGCTGGAACGCACTTCCAGTAGAAGTTGTCAACAGCAATTCTGTTGATCAGTTCAAGTCAAGACTAGACAAAGTCTCGAAAAGTGACCATTTGGGCACTTAAGTCATTGTGCAGAACTGTGCCTGCTCAACTGTTAGTCCAAAGGTACCCTTTTTGAATGGACCGTAAGGTCTCCTAGGGTACTTCTTGTCCTTGTAACTCCTTGTAGCTCTCTCTATCGTTTTCTCTTTCTTTGTCTTTATCTCCTTGTCTCTTCCTCTCTCGATCTCTCTTTAACTATCTCTCACGTTCTTTCTTTATCTCTCCTTACCTCTCTTTCGTTCTCTTTCTCTTGTTAACTCTCTCTCTCTCTCTCTCTCTTTCACTTTAATTCGTTCGTTCTCTCTTTTTCACTTTATCTCGTTCTCTCTCTCTCTTTTGTTATATCTTTCTAGTGATCTTTCTCACTCTCTCTCGTTCTCTCTTTCACTCTCTTTATCTCTCTCGTTCTTTATCTAACATTTCCTTTCTCTTTGTCCCTTTCACGTTCTCTATTTCGCTCTTTCCTCTATTTCGTTCGCTCTCTCTCGGTATCTCATTTTTTTCTATCTCTCGTTCTCTTTTTCTCTCTCTTCCTTATTCTCTCTCAGGTTATATCTCTCTTTGTCTATCTCTCGTTCTCTACCTCGCCCGTTCTCTCTCTCATTCCCTCCCATTCGGTGCCTTTCTTTCTTTCTCTCTATCTATCTCTCGTTATATCTCTCTCTTTCTCTCTCTTAGTCTATCTTTCTCTCGGCTCTTTCTCTCATTCTCTCTCTCGTTCTTCTAACTCTCTCCCTCTCTCTCGTTTCTAGATCACCCTTTTTCTCTCGTTCCTTCTATTTTTTATTCTCCCTTTCCTTCTCTGTTTCTCGTTCTCTATTTCTCTCTCGATCTTACTTTTTGTCCTCTTATTATTTCGTTTTTTTCTCTTATTACCTCGCTCTTATATCTTCCTCTTATTCTCATTATTTCTTTCTTTCTCTCTCTCTCGTTCTCACTTTCTTGTTTCCTATATATCTCTCTGGTTCTATCTTCCTCTCAATCTCTTCATTTCCTTCTTTCTCTCTCTCGTTCTCACTTTCTCGTTTCCTCTCTCTCTATCTCTCCTAGTGTTCTATCCCTCGTTATCTCTCTCGTGATCATTGTCTTTCTCACTATTTTTCTTCTTTTTTTCTCTTTCTATCTCTCATTTTCTCTTTTTCTTTCCCTTTTAATCGTTTTCTCTCCCTCGTTCTCTCTATTATTCTATCTTTTGTTTTGTCCCTTTCTCTCTCGTTCTCTATCTCTCTCTTTCTCGTTATCTCTTTCTCTCTGTATAGCACAATTCTCTATCTCTCTCTTTTCGCTCTCTCTGTGTTACATTATATATTTTTCTCATTCTCTACTCATTTTTTTTCTCTTTCTCTCTCTCTCTCTCTTCCGAAGAAAGCCCTCGTGCCTAACGAACTTGCTCGAATTCTTTCACGGGATGATTGAGCGAGATTGACAGAAGTCGAGCGATGGACATACTTTATTTGGATTTCCAAAAGGCTTTCGATAAAGTCCCCTCCGCGTCGACTGATGGCAAAAGTACATGCCTTGGGAGAATGATTCGAAAGTTGGTTGTCGGACAGGCGACAGAGGGTTATTATCGCCGGGCACGCCTCTCGGTGGTCGTCAGTAACGAGCGGAGTCTTTCAGGGCTCCGTGTTGGGCTTTCTGTTATTTATCATTTACATCAACGGCATAGATGAAGGACTGGTGAGCCGCCTTGCGAAATTTGCGACGACACAAAACTTGGAACGAACTTTGCGACGCCCGAAAACATCGAGGGGTTGAAAGAGGACCTACAGATGAACGACGAGTGGTCTGACAAGTGAATATTCCTTTCAACTTGGACAAGTGCAAAGTGATGCACTTGTCTTGAGTCAACTGATGTCGAGAAGGACTTAGGTGTGCTGATTTGCGGCGATCTTAAATTCTCCAAGCAGTGCTTACACGTAGAGAAGAGGGCTCTGCGCCTGCTGGGATACACCAGGAGGCAATTCAGCTTACGGAACAAGGAGGTTGTTCTGCCCTTGTACAACTCACAGGTGCGGCCTCACCTGGAGTATGCGGTTCAGTTCTGGTCTCCTCACTATAGAAAGGACATCGATCGTTTAGAAAAGGTGCAAGCCAGAGCCAACATATAGTTTAGAGCATAATGTGGTGACGTAATTTTTTTAGTGCGTGCTAATAGGGATAATTAAATTTAGATTAAGGTAGGATAGCTAAATTTCATTTTCTACAGAGGGCCTCTTTGCCATGGGTCGCAAGGGTTTGAGGTACTTCTTTTCCTTGTAACTCCTTTTAACTCTCTCTCTCTCTCTCTGGATCGAGAACTGGTTGTCAGGTCGGTGACATATGATGAGAATTAATGGGTAACCTCGAGACAGGCTCGGATCAGGGGGTCTGGGGGCTAGAGGGCTAAAGCCTCCCTCTCCCAAATTTCAGATCAGTTTATCTTTATATATTTTTAATTCATACTTGTATTCTGTTTTTCAGAAAAGGTTATGTAATAATATAGAATAATCATAAAACAGTTTTTTAAACCGTTGCGATCGAATGTATCTTATATGATACATGTCAAAAATACGGGTAAATCTAAAAAAGAATTCGGATCTGATAGTGCTCACTCCTTTGTGATAGTCTTTTATTTATTATGAATGCTGTCTAAGATAGCGTAATGTTCAAAGCCCTTTTCTCAGAATCCTCAGAGCGAGGAATTCAGGTTAGTTTCCCCTACCTCCATTTTTTATCCTGGATCCGCCACTGCCTCGAGTGAGTAGTTGAATGCCTCAGGCTTTTACAAAAAAGTTCTTTTTGTGGATATTTCTTATCAGCCTATAAATATAACTGTAACTGCCATACGTATTCCCACAATTTAAAGGCACTATTATTAGCATCAACATAAACAACTAAGTTATTTTTTCCGATTTATTAGTCACTATTTTTTTCCAGTTATACCTTTGTATGACTTAAGCACAGTAAAAGGTTATTAAAGATAACCTTGTGCTTATTTTAAATCCCTTACAATTGATGTATATATAAAAAAGAAAATATATTTATTTACCTTCAAAACTACATTTAAATAACCACTTAAAAAAACAAAAAACAGATAAAACTAGAGACAGAAAACTTGTTGACTCATTTTATATATTATCAGTGGGATTTCTGCTGCTGTATCACTGATGACAGATATTTTATATCGGGTTTATATTTAGTAACCTTGAGAGAAATGAATGACTACTAGTTTCATCCATCAAGCTACTCCTGTTGCGAGACTTAAAGTTCATAACTGAGAACAAAGATTCACAAGGATATGTAGACGAAAACATGGATAGTAATGCTTTTTCAAGTTTTTTTAAACAGACATAATTTTCTGGAATAGTATTCCGAATCATTAATACTTCATTTTCTGCATTTCTCTCTGTTACTTCCTTCTCTAATCGCTCCATTTCAATATTTTTGTTTCCAAATCGAGATACTATGAAGTTCATTCAACTGCATTGCAAAATCATCCGTGTATATCCATGAAAACATTTACAAGTTTAGTTCATCCATTTTGATACTGTCTAAAAACTTAATGAATTTTTACGACTCTTCCAGTTCTCTGAACTTAGCAAATCTTGAAAAGAACTGACAACAATTTCCTCAATAATGTTTACAAACAGCTTTGAAGACATTGGCGGTCCGTTCTGTCATGTTTTGAGAGATCATTGATGAACCTCTTTAGGTTTGGAAAGTATCTAAATCACTCATTATTTACATCCTTCTTAAAAACTTCTAGTTATATTTCAAAAGCCTTTACGTGACCAAACATAACATCAAGTGTCTTACCAGAGCCCTGTAACTTAATATTTAATTCATTTAAATGTTCACAAAAATCGCGAAAAAATATCCGTTTACAAACCCACATGATGTTAGACAATTCTTGGTAAGACACTTGTTGGTCATTCAAAATGAGCTTTATCTCATCTAATCATTCAACAAATGGTTTTAGAACCAAACCTCAGCTAAGCCAACGAACATTGTTGTACATTTCAAGCCTTTTATACACGGAATCTACCTCATTCAGTAGAATTTGAAATTGTCGTTTATTTAAAGCCCAAGCAGAAGTGTAATTAACAACCTTGGTAACTGTTTGCATCACTTTCTAAAGTTCCTTTAGGCCAGCTTTTGGACATAAAGCCTCCTCATGTTTTACAAACGTATTTACAAATCCTACCTTCTCACTAGTCATGCCGGGGGCACCATCTGTTGTGGCGGATACTACTCGTACTTTTGAAATGTCAATTTGTAGAGTAGATAATTCATTCACAACTGTTTTACATACGAGGGGTGGTCAATAAGTTTTGCAATTCGGATATAAGGAAACGAGATATGAGGAAAAGGGTTTTATTATTTTTCAATATAACCACCCTCGACTTCAATGCACTTGCGCCACTTGTCCCTGAGGCTTTGAATTCCCGACAACCAGAAATCTCCCGACTGCTGTTTAATTCACCACTCCTGGACGGCGAGCTGGACATTTTCATCGTCCCCAAACTGGCGTCCACGCAGTGTAGCATTGAGCTGGCGGAATAAAAAGTAGTTACTAGGGGACAGATCTGGACTGTAGGGAAGGTAGTTAAGCTCCTCGAATTCGCACTCGCGCAGGGCAGCTTTTGCAACTCTGGCCTTGTGGACAGGTGCATTGTCGTGGAGGAGCAGGACACCGCGTGTCAACTTGCCGCGCCGCTTCTGACGGATGCACTTCTTCAACCCAACCAGTTCCTCGGCGGAATATTGACTTGTGATGGTCCTTCCACAAGGCGCATAGTCAACCATCAACACTGCCTCAGAATCCCAGAAGATGGTGGCCATGATCTTCCCGGCTGAGGGTTGGGTCCGGAACTTAATGGGGGTCGGAGAGCCACTGTGCTTTCAGGCCATGCTTTCGAGCTTGGTCTCGGGATCTCAGTGATGGACCCACGTTTCATCACCTGTCACTATGCGTGACTCGAATCCCGCCGAGTCTTGGTTGTACAGGAGCAGCAGCTTCTCCGAACTTTGACGACATTGAAGTCGATCATGGGGCGTGAAGTTTCGTGAGGTTTTCAGGGACCCAGCAGGCAGAGACCTTGGTCATGGCCAAATTGTCGTGGATGATGTTGATAACACTTCCATGTGATATTCCAAGTTCTCGCTCGATTTCTTCGACCTTCACCCGTCGATTTTTGAGGATCATCCTCTCCACACGGGCCACAATGTCCTCGTTGGTCACGTCTGACGGGCGTCCTGCTGGATGGGGATCATCTTCAAGGGACTCACGACCATGGCGGAACTCCCTATTCCAGCGAGCAATGGTTGCATAGGAAGGGACGGTGTTGGTGTACACTGCAACCATGCGTTCATGGATCTCTTTTTGCATTCTTGCCTTCCTTGGTCAAAAATTTGATCACTGCGTGGTGCTCAACCTTCTCCATTGTTGAAAAATTTGTGACTGACGATCTGCGATCAGCTACTGCTTCTTAAATAGACGAGGCAGGAGCGTGCGGCTGCAGGTCCTAACTTGTCATAACTTGTTCTAACACCCCCATAAACAGCCATCCCTCTTCCTCTGTTTTGCCCTACCGATTCGCAAAACCTATTGACCGCCCCTCGTATTTCAGTCCCGGTAGAACTATCGGGTAATGTTACAAGGGCAACCATCTTTTCATATACTTCATCACCCCTACAAAATCGAGAAAAATATGGCTAGCCTAGCTGATGATGTAATGTCCTTACTTTCAGCAACACAAATAGAAAAAACAACTCACATGAAGACAAATCTTTTTTCACTTGTTCAGCTGTATTCCTTTCCAACTTAAGTATCTTATCTTTAACTGTTTTCCTACTCACAGACAAATCTTTAATGCACTGAATAATCTTTTCTTTTTCTGAAAAATTGTCAAAAAGGAAAGGTGCACATTCTAGCCAAGCTTCTTTAATATACTCCCCATCACTGAGTTGCTTTCTATGTTGAGCAATAACTTTTGAAACTTCAAAACTAGCAGCGACTAAGTTGGAACTGGCCCTACCTGAAATCAAGTTCATAAAAGTATAAACTTGTTATTTTTGTCTTACTCAGTTAACGAGAAATTAATTCTCTTTGTTCCTCATTAATTTTATTCGTAAGTTCTTATGAACACTTTCAAAATGTCTCTTTACAGAAAAAGTCCTACAAACAACTGTTTCGGAACAGAAAATGCATAATGCTTTATTGTCTTTCGTAATCATGCCAAACTTTTCAGTCTAGTATTCTTTAAATTCTCTAATATCCTCTTCATTTGAATGAAATCGTTTCTTAGCTGGTTGTCATGTCATTCTGTACAATCTGTAAAGGGCAGAAAATAAAAATACATGAGATAATGATATATATATGAAAGGGCAGGATGAATAAAAGTAAGTCAAAAGGGGAATATAATGAATAAGTCTCAAAAAATATCATCAACTTTCAACCAAACATAGCGCCTTTTCTCTATCAGACAGCCTCGCAATGAACAGCATAAACATGGCGAAGGTATCGAGAAAAAAACACGGGTCACTTACGAGTTGATTGCAGACACAAGGTGCACAAAAGAAAACAACGTTTTTGTGCGGTGAGCGGCGACAGCGGAATCTCACCGAGGTTTATGTAATGGCACCTTCCGGCCAAAGTAGTCGCTAACCAGGGTTGTCAGGTGATCAATTGCCGCCACAAATCGAGGCAAAAGTAGTCCAGAATTTGCATGTATACTTATGAGAAAATTGCTTTAATATGCGAGTTTTTTGAGAAACTAGCAGTGTCATGGAACGAATTAAACTCGTTGGTCAAAGCACCACTTTATGCACAAAAAAAACGCACGTAAAAAAACGGTAACCTGTACTTTCGCGTGCCATAAATAAGTTGTCGTGGAATGACCAGACACACACTCTCCACACACTCTCTCTCTCTCTCTCTCTCTCCATATATATATATATATATATATATATATATATATATATATATATATATATATATATATATATATATATATATATATATATATACGTAAGTACTTTTGGGGCTTTGGGCCGAAGTTAGTTGAAGACCGTTAGTAAATGGGAAAATTGTTATGAGTCCAGTGGAGATAGTTATTATTAACTTTGCGGGGTCCTTTTAAACAAATATTTCAGAGTGCAAGTTGACCAAAGATTAACAGGTAGCTGGTACGCGGTGGGATTGCAAAAGAAAGACAATGATGAAAATATATCTTTACTAGCAACAAAATAATATTTAAATATACACAAATATTGGGTTTAAATGGAATGGTCGTACAGACGGTGTTAAATGTCTACGCGAGATACAGGTTGGTTAATTAGGGGATTAAGGTGGTCGGATTCAGGTCGATGATTTATAGGGGGATTTTAAACTGGGGCGCGCACACAAATAATGGATCAATTGGGTAAGTCTGATTCTAGATCAATCTGCAGTCGGCAACGTTAACAATTGCTTACGTGCTTGTGGCAGGAAAGGGGCCAGTCGGGATAATATGATTGCGATGGGGAAAGTCGGGTTATCTCTCCCTTCAGATGAGGGAGCACACGTAGATGGCCTTCGGAGATGGGAATCCTCGTCAGATACTCGCCGATTAAATATGGTGGAAGAGTTCACGGATGTTGATTTAGCCTTCGTTCTCGAATCGAAATCGCCGATGTCTCCGATCGTGGGGGAAGGCGAGGGTCCTTCAGCTCGTTCGCGGTAGTAGGTGGGAAGTTTATTAGTGCTCCTTACTAAACTGAGTCGAAGGATTATATAGACGCCTGGCGAGGTGGCTTTTGGTGCTTTGGCAGCCGCCTCCACATACACGTGCGATTTGGGGGAAAAGTCGGTGACTCCTTCAGGGGGGGGGGGGGAATATAATAACGTTGGCGCGGAATGTTCGACGAACTTCGATCTTATGATGGAAGGCAGGAATGTTAGCTGAAAGGCGGCCATGGGAGACGATGAAATCAGTCCCTAAGCAAATACAGCTAGGGTGTGATAACGGCGTAGGCTGCACCCTCACCCTGGTTCAGCCGTGCTTTCAAAGCACCATGCGGTGATCTCAGGATCACGTGGGTACAGAAGGGCATGTGGTCGCCCTTCGATCTTATTCTACTACATACGTCATCGGCGTGCCACGTTTGGCACGCGTATCAAAGGTTGCCCATCCCTGATAGAGAAGATGGATTGGTGTGCTTTTGATCTCCAAATTCGCGGACGATACACAATTACGATGCGGAGAGATCTGGCGCCAAGGATTGGAAAGCCTAGAGAATGGCCTTCGGGGATTGGGAGAGTGGCCCTCCGACACTTGGCGGATGCCATTCAACCTTGATGACAAGGGCGAGGTGATGCACATCGTCTCTCACCCGCTTTCCCTCCCTCTCTCTGATTCTTTTTCTCCCTGATTCTCTTTCTCAATGATTCTTTATATCTCCCTCTGATTCTATGTCGCTTTTCCCGTTTCCTCTTTCACTTTCCGATTTTGCCCTTGCCCTTTCCCCTGTCCCATTTCCCTTTACCCTGTCCCATTTCCATTTCCCCCTCCTACATTCTCCTTTCCCTCCTCCCTCTTCCTCTTTCCCCTTTCCATTTCACTTTATCCTTTCCCTCCTCCCTCTTCCTCTTTCCCCTTTCCATTTCACTTTATCCTTTTCCCCTTCCCCTTCCCTTTCTCTTTCCTCTCTTTCTCATTTCACTTTATTTCTAGCTCATTAATTTTCTTTCTCTCTGAATCTTTCTCACTGATTCGCTTTCTCTCTTATTCTCTTTCTCGCTTATTCGCTTTTCCTCTGCTTCTCTGTCTCCATCTCTCTTATTCTCTCTCTCTCTCTCTCTTTCTCTCTCTCTCTCTTTCTCTCTCTCTCTCTCTCTCTCTCTCTCTCTTTCTCTCTCTCTCTCTCTCTCTCTCTCTCTCTATATATATATATATATATATATATATATATATATATATATATATATATATATATATATATATATATATATATATATTAATGAGCTACTTAGAAATTATGTACGAGTAGTAGCAGCAAAATGCAGCAGGTTCAGGAGTGATAAAAGCCCTCGCCACGGAGCTTTTCTTAATTAGGCCTCATTTGAGCCGCGTATCTCTGTAAGGGTCTTTTATATCAGTTCTTAACTGCCATAATTGCTCGACCATCGAGCTAATGTTTTTTGCTCTCGACTACCATCGCCTTTTAGCACAAAGGTGTTCTATATTCATTTTAACGGTACGTGTCAGGTTAAATCCAATTTAGGATCTGTCAAATATCGTCAGTCTGTATATAAGTGATGGAGCCAAGCTCTGTACATCTTTCAAAATACAACTTCAACATTATGTCACTATCGTTTGGAAGTTGGTTGTATCGCTGTACTGCAAGGTAGTTATTATAATCATCTTAAATGTTTGTTACCAAGTGGAGTTAGTTCTCAACAACGATATTAAAATTACCCCTTAATCAAGCCTCTAAACACCCCTTTAAGACCAAAGCTATCCAACCTTGGACTTTAAGTGATACGGCGTTATGTGATGTACCATCTCGTCCAGTCAGAGCTAAGCTGCGTGCAGAAGGGTCCAAAAACGCCCCACCACTAAAACTAATGCATACCTATGATAGAAACAGGCGAACCTGCGAGAAGAAGGTTCGGATTGCCTGTACTCGTAGTATGGTGACGACAACTGCCTCCCTGACTCCTTAGCTTACTCTTTTGCTACCAAGCCTACAACGCGCTCTTGAGTGTCTTCTTGCAAAGCCAATACCTACTACCCACTTTGTTCTTGTAAATAAACAAAAGAAATCCGAATATCCTGCTGAATTCTCTGCCTTCTTGGAATGTTTCTGCCTCTGGCCCTCGCCACTGTACAATTTCTCATTCCCTCTCACTCGAACTCCTTTCACCTGAGGCTAATATTAACCTCTCTCATTTTCTCTTATCACCTCTTTTCCTCCAACTCTCTATCATAGTTCTTCCTTGTTATTCTTCCCCACATCTTTGGTATTTTCAACGTCATCTTATCTGCTGCAATACCCTATAATTTCAACTACGCTACCCTTTACCCTATACTTAAAAGACCTCACCTCAACCCCAATGATCCCACAAGCTAGCACCCAATATATCTACTCCGTTCCTTATAAGTCCTTTAGAGGCTGGGATCAACTCGGATTTTAGATAACATGTCCTCATCTAAAATTCAAGAGATGATGACATTGACTCAGCTCTTCTACACCTAACTGACCGCCTCAAGCTAGGATCCAACACAAACTTAGCTCTCCTACATGTAACTGACCACCTCAAGCCAGGACACAATACTGACTCGGATCTCCTATATGTAACTGACTGTCTTAGTTAATCCGAGTCTAACTTTCATTTTAGTAATCCTTGATTTCACAGTAGCATTCGACATTCCCATTCGCACACTTCTTTTTCATCGTCTTCTAGAATTCATGGGTGTGTTTGAGCTGCCTTTAACTGGCACTCGTATCTATCATCTCGTACTCCGTTTTGGTGTTCCGAAGCTTTGATTTTTAGTCCACTCCATACCGTACTATCTTCTTCACTTGTATTATTAGTCTGTCATCCCATTTATCTGCTGATTAAAGGCAAAATTACCTCTCTTCCTCACCCTTACATTATTGCTGAATGGCTCTCAGACTAGTTTATGAGACTCAATCATTCGAAATCGAGCTTTTATGGTCGGTTTTTATCGGATGTGGCTTGCTGTAAAAAAGATCGCTGCTTCTCTTAGCCTTTGATGGCTCCCAGTTCCGTTTTCCGATACTATTAACACTCAGGCGTCATTTTTGATAGTCATTTGTATCACAAAATCTATTCGTCAAATCTTCTCTCTGCTGTTTGCTTAATCTTAGCCGCATTTTCTCCATTTTCGACCATATTATTTTTGAGATTATCCTTCATACATTCAATACCTTACACCTTGATTACTGCAACTCCCTCATCGTTAGATAACAAGCTCAAACCTTGTTTAAAACTTTGAGGCCCGTGCTATTCCCAGCCAGGGACGTCTCTTACCTTTAGTCCCATTCGATCCCAAATCAGTTTTAAGTTACTCCATCTCGCTGGATTACAAGCTTCCACACTTCGACCCCTCAAACCTGTTCAAAACTTTGTTGAACGTGTTCTTCTCTACGGCTAGGGTAGCGGCTAGCCCTAGGGTCCTAAAAAGGGAAGAACGCTCCATAGCATAGGTTCGAGCCGCACCTATTATTTCCCTTTCTTTAACAAGAAAAAAAGAGTTTATATTATTTTATTTCGATTGCTATCGCTCACCTCCTTCTTTCTTAATCTATGTATGAGCCTTTGATGCTTGTTTCGTGTTATACAAAGACGAAATCGCTTGTGTATCATCTTTCCTTATCTATTCCCTATGTGTTATTGAGCATCTACCGTGTCACGCATTATTGTGATTTTCCTTTGATATATATGGGATTAAAGAGGCAATGTTGGAGTTAACTAAGCTCTTCATCAAGTCCCCGGAACGAGCTCTTCTCACGATATAGGCCGGCTTATGCGTTATCCTCTCGTGACTGTGAGAAGAGCTTCTTCCGAGGGCATGATGAAGAGCTTAGTTAGCTAAAATATTGCCATTTTAACTGCATAATTATGATTATGATTGCGCAATTACGAATAATTATCGATATATATATATATATATATATATATATATATATATATATATATGAAAAACTCACAAAGTATCACGTGAGGGTAGCAGATGAATGCAATGTCCCGCAGGAAAAAATGAAAAGGTGTTTCCAAGTACTTTCGAACTTTATTAAGTTCCTTATCAAGGATAACTACAAGAAATAGTATTATATTAGAGATATATATACGAAAGAAAAGTATGAAAGACCGCCTCAAAAACAAGAAATCACCAATGAGGAAGAGGGAAGGGGGAAGGTAAAAAAAACACAATAAGGATTACAAGAAGCAGGTAGTAAGGTCAAACTAAGTCGAAGGAAAGGGTAACAGATTCAAAGAAATGGAGATAGCCTAACGAAGGAGATTATAAGACACGATGAGCAAAAGGGGGGGGGAAATACAATGTACAAAACAGAGCAGTGACAATTAAAAAATAAAAAATAATAATAAAAAATTAAAATAAAATAGGGGCCACATAACTAAAGAATGTATATAAAAAAAACTAGGAACGAAAGACAAAACTAGTTTCTTTTTTCTTTCGTTCCTAGTTGTTGTTTTTTATCTTAAAATTTTCAATCAGCTGACCTCTTAACTGGCGCGTCTCCAAGGAGAACATTCCCAGTTCTCGTAGCCTATGCTGATAACATTTATGTCTAAGGGAAGGGATCAATTTTGTGGCTCTGGCCTGCACCCTGTCCAGCCGTTCAATATCCTTCCTCAGGGTTGAGGACCAGAATTGTACGGCGATTCAAGGTGTGCCCGGACTAAAGAGTTGTACAAGGCGAGAACAATCTGCTTATTTCGGAAGAGAAAATGCCTCTTTATGTGCCCCAGCATGAACAGTTCTTGCGAAATCCGTACTGGGAATTCAAGATCGGGTTGTGCGACTCTAAGTGCCGCACTATACGGTCTGCGATTATTCCCTCGAGTAGTTTGCCTACGATGGATGTCAGACTATTCTCCAGTCTTCCGCCACCTCTCCAGTTTCCAAAGATTTGTTGAAAATGGTGGTGAGGTGTGGAGCGACCTCTTCACTAAAAGGGTGAATGTAGGAAAATAACTTCCTTTAATTCGTAATGATGATCATAAAAATGGAGTATAATGTTTTGAATTACACTCTTTGCATATCGGTAGGTACATTTTACATTGGGAAGACGGGGGCGGGGGCAACAAAATGCAACAATGAACATTTTCTACTGGATTATAAGTAAAATTACCTTTAAAAGGAACGACTCCAATACAAACCAAAGGCGACACAAATCGACTAAAAGGCGCGTCAAGTGGTTGACATGAGCTTGATTTAATTCCTTAAAATTTGCTTTATGCGTCTGCGGGCAAAAGAAACTGCTTAACGTCGAAGTCAAAAGCCCGCAAGCGGGTGCGATGACGAGATCATGCCTGCTTGGAGCTGCCCCGCAAGCCGCAAGTGGGTCCGATGGTGAGACTACCCCTCCCGAGACTGGGCCCCCAGGTGATTCCGATCGCGAGACCATGCCTACCGGAACTTGGACCCACAGATTGGTCCGATGGTGAGGCCATGCCTGCCGAGACTTGACCCGCAGTTCATGTTTCGTCCTTGATCTGTATTGGGTAGAGTTTCGATAGTGGCCTCGTTATGGCCCAAGACTTTATTTGTACATTTGCCGAACCAACATCCCCGTCCCATCCCGAGGGCAGCTCTCTAATTATTCCAAATTTCCACTTTAGTTTGCGCGTTTCATCGTGGACGAGTACTACGTCACAGGAGTCTAGTTGCTTCCTGTTGAGATGCGCGCGTTGTCTTTCCTAGAGCCACTAGGAACTCATAGTGCAACCTAGCCCAAGCTTATCACCGCATTCTATCTGTGGAAGAATGATTATAACGAAGACAAGCAGATGCTAGTTTTTTTTTAGATATTTACAGCGTCAACCGTTACGCTCCGCATGGGCCAAGACTCTCACCCCCTTCACAGCGTCCCAAGACTCTTCGAAGTAGGCGCAAAGACGGATTTCGGTCAGCAGATTTCGTAATTCACGAGACTGGTGGCGTAAACTTTTATCCCGGAGTCAAGCAACCAAGATCTGCTCCCTTCGTCCGTTAATATAAACATAAGAGGGTGTGAGAGCCTTTAGAATGAAAATCTTGCTACCTAAGGCTTCTTCGGCAGAAAATATAGGTCTAGACTCACTGTCCGATCCGATTGTTTATGTCTATTTTCGCCAAATAGACGAAATCTCACCTTCCCTGTGCGTAAACATGAAGGGGCGAAGTGTCACAGCGTTGAAAATTTATGCCCTTGGAGAGGGGCTTTACTGTGGGCTAGTGAGGGTTCGCCCCTCCTAAACTCCCTCATATTCCCTCCCCTCAGGGTATAATCGACGTATATATTTCAATCTTGAGAAATTTGGAATGGAATTTGCCTAGCCATCGAGAGAAGAAGACGAGACCTTGAGTCAAACAGGGAATAAAGAAGATAGTTGGAACCAAGCGGGACTTACCCTCCCGAGGCTGTTCCTTTGGTCGCTTAGAAGAGCAGACCAGTGGTATCAAACCCAACTCTCTTACCATTCTCGTCCAGAAAAAAATCACGTATCTCAGTTTGCTGAAAAAACAGAGATACTCCTCACCATTGAGAAGACCAAAGTGAATTTCCATTCGAGAAGAGATTCACATCTTAGTTACGTCTCATCTTCAAGAAGCCAAAATTGGTAATACAGGGATCGAGGTAACTTCCATTCATCCAAGATCCCCTCACTGACATTTTCAATTCGAGAGAAGCACCGTAACCCGCCTCCCCTAGCCCGGGAGAAGCACCAGCTGTTTTCCCGACTCATCCAACCACGCTCGCCTCACCTCAGGGAGGACGTCCCCGGTCAAACTCGCCCAAACCAACTCATCGAGGCGTCTCACTTTCAAGGTCACCCAACTGTCGACACACTCTGAGTTAAAGGTAAAACGAATACAAATATTATTCATTTTTGTTATTTTCCATTCCGTGCGAAAGTGTATTCGTAACAAAACCATTTCAATCTAGTAGTCGTAACCAAACTATTTCAATTTCAAGTGACTTAAGAACTCGCATTAATTGAGCCTAAATCTCGTGTGTTAGAAGTGATTTTTGCGTCAACCATCTCGTAGTACTCATTTGTAGTGTTAATTATTATCAGACCCTCTTACTATAGAATTAGTGTATTTAAAGATTTAATATTTCGTTCTTTTAGGTGATTAAATAGTATATTTTGTTGGAGTTGTTTAATTAGATCCTCAAACGCAGCAATGACAATAGATATATCATGATACGAAGCCTCCCTAGTTAAAGAATTAAATTAGAGCACTCTTAGAGAAAAGTGGAACGGATTAACTCAGTTTAAGTTTAAGGGAAAACAAGGTGGCAGCTGCCCAATCCTAATGGATTCTTAATAGCAGCACTATTAAAACGGGGTCACCCGAAAAAAGTCAGAAGAGTCGTGGGTGGCACTCAATAAAAATGGGGAAAAGCAAAGGATTAGAAGAAAACAGTACAACGCACAGAGACGCACACTTAACTTATGGGCATACATCACGCATTCTAAAAACAAGGGCGGCTGGATCAATGAACAAATGACATGTGCCAGCCGCAGGAGAGGGCACAAGATAAAAGATAAAACAATAAAACTAAACACAAAAATGGAAAGAATTTATAAAAGGGATAAAACGCCACTTCATGATAGAAATGTAAGGAGGGAAGCCGACCAAAGGGAGTCCTCTGATAAAATAAAGCGAAGTCGAGCAGGGAAGGCGACGCCAGAAAGGGTAGGGAAGCAAGAATTTCGGAGAGAAGCAAGGCGGGACAAACTACTAAAGTGTGAGCCACATACAGCTTGTTACCGCAAAAGGGACAACCAGGAACAACTCGGCCTCCACCCGAAAGTAAATAGCCATGGGTAAGTCGTGTGCACCCAATTCACAACTTGCAAAGAGCAATATGCCAAGACCGGAGTCGCTGAGAGCTAGAGGACCAGGAACGGACAGATCCTTTAATAAGGGACAGCTTAGGAGAGGGGAACGAATCCCATTCTCTCTGCTACAAACAAAAGACATACGCCCTGATTACGGGGTAGGAATCCCTAAAGGGCAGAGGGTCTGCATCCGGCACCTCGAAGGCGGCCGAGCGGGCCAGCCTCCATGTAACTAGAGGCATTTCTGATCAGCCAGGAGCGAATCCGTAAAACCAAAGAGTGTGTGGACGTAAAAGAACGAACTGCCTCCAAAGCAGGCCGGGAATAGCTAAAAACAATAAAATCTGAAGAATTGAGTGATAAAATCAAATTAAAAGCCAAAAGAATGGCCGTCAAATCTGCGATAAAAACAGATGCTACAGGACGGAGGGCGGACCGGAGAGAATCCGTAGAGGACACTGCGGCCGCCCCAGCACCGAGGTCCGACTTCGAGCCATCAGTATAAATGGGACGCTGGTAAGCATGACAACACGCATGCCCAAGAAACAGGCCCCTTAATAGACGAGGGTCAGTAAACCCTTTCTCGTAATGCCAAAAAGCAGTACAGACTTCAACAGGGCGGACGCCCCAACACGGAGCCGGTGGAAATGGGAGGGCCAACACCCCGAGAACACCCAGGGAGAAGAGATGGACTCCAACCCGGAGTCCCAGAGGCCGGTGTAGAGATGGCCGCCGATCGAAAGATGCCGAAGAGGAGTGGGCAAAAAGGCACTCATGGACTGGGGATGAAGGGTATTTCTGAACACGAAACAGGAATCGTAGGCACACCTGCAGCCGGTGGTATCGCAAGGGAAGCACGCCATCCTCAACAAAGAGGCTATGGGTAGGCGAGTTGCGAAAGGCTCCACTACTAAGACGGATCCCAAGCGAACGAATAGGGTCAAGTATCTTCAAGGCTGAAGGAGACGCTGAAGAATACACCTGGCAACCGTAGTCCAGCCGGAATTGGACTAGTGCCGAATAAAGCGACCACAAAGTGCGCATATAACTACCCTGAGTGATGTGGGATAAAACCCTAAGCAAATCCATAGCCTTCGAATAGGTCGCCCTCAAGCGACGCAAATGGGGTACCCAAGTGAGCTTGCTATCAAGCGTTAAACCCAAAGACATAAAAACGGGGATATATTCAATCACAGTGCCATCCGAGAAGAGGGGAGGATGAGCAAGGACACCACGACCCCGATAAAAATGCATGGACTTCGTTTTGGTGATCGAAGAACGGAAACCCTTTGAGACAGCACGACCCGACACGGCATCAATTGCTTGCTGTAATGGACAGACAGCAGAAGGCAAGCGCTTAGATGAACAAATCAATGCCAAGTTATTCACGAAGAAGGAAGCCAAAACCCCCTCCGGAAGAGTGGGCACCAGACTATTAATGGCAATGTCGAAACATGTCACACTCAAAACACACCCTTCGGAAACACTCTCCTCTTGAATCCGCAAGCCTGAGAAAGCATCCCCAATACGGATCTTAAAATTACGGGACGATAAAAATTCTTGAATAAAAACAGGTAAAAAGCCCCTCATACGGGCAAAGGCCCGTAAAATGGAGTCTTCCAAACGAATGAGGTGGTCAAGAGTACTACGACCGCTGCGAAAACCGCACTGAAATGGAAAGAGGAGCGATTTGGACTCCAAAAACCTAGTGAGGCGAACTTGGACCATCTTCTCGAACAACTTATTGAGGCAGCTCGTAAGAACAAACGGGCGATAGTGACTGGTTTTCAAACCGTCCCTACCGAGCTTGAGAAAGGAAAGAACAACTCCCACACGCCAGGAGGACGGATAGATTCTTTTGATCCAAAGCAGGTTGTAAAGGTCAACCAAAAATAACTGTAAGAGGGGATGGGGACGACGGAGAAAGTCGTAGTGGACGCAATCATCACCGGGAAAGGTGGAGCCATAGTGAGACAAATCTAAAGGCGAGGTTCTATGGTAACCTTATGATCGAGAAACCGTCGAGGGTAGCTACCAGCGCTACTCACCGAAACAAAATGGTCAGCCAGAGCTTCGATAACCAACCAGTCATCGGACACATTGAGCCTCTGATCTCCAGAGTGGGAAAGGCATGACTAGCGTAGCGACCACAGATCTTATTGACCCGCTTCCAAACCAGAGTCAGTGGCGGAAACGAAGAAATGGAAGATACGTACTGGCGCCAAGACTCACGGCAGGCACGACAGAGGGTCCTTTGGCGGAGGGCACGAGCCCTGTTCCGATCGACCCTATTCGAGACGATCGGGTTTCGCTTATAACGGGAATGGGACAACTGGTAGGCAGAAATAGCCGACGCGCAATCTTTCGACCACCAGGTGACGGTAAAGCGCCCCGCAACAAAGCACCTTCGCGGAACGAAACGCTCAGCAGCCTCTAAAATATGAGTAGTAAAATATGAGACCGCTGAATCTACGGTATCGAAGGAAACCCGGGAAGCATCAATGAAGAAAGCCTCCCGTCTTCAACCCAATTTGCTCGCCGCAGATCCCAACGAGGAGGGAGGGAAAGTCACGGGCCAGAAAGGGTGGCCGACAGAACTATCGGGAAGTGATCACTCCCGGAAAGGTCGCCCCGAATCGACCACCGGAAGTCGAGGAAACTGTCGGGGCAACATAAGGACAGGTCTAGAGCAGTACTAAACGAATCCGTTTGAACATGGTGAGAAATAAAGTCACCGAAATTTAAAAGACAAAGGGAATCGAATAATAAGAGAGACTCAACCATTCCGCCCCGGAGATTACGAGCAGTATCACCACAAGATGGGTGGCGAGCATTAAAATCACCAAGTAATAAAAGCGGGGTAGGTAACTGACTTGTGAGCTCTAAAAGGCCAGACCAACTCAAATTAAAATCCAGGGGGATGTATACAGAACAAACAGTTAAAATATTGGAAGTAAAACCCCCCGCAGCAACAGCCTGCAAGGTAGTACGGAGGAGAAGTGGCGCAGAGAATAGCGAAGAGGAAATTAAAAGCGAAGCACCACCATGGGACACGCTCCCGGCCGGGGGGATGGAATCAAACACTCAGAAGTGCAAAAGTGCCGGGAAGGAGCGAGCCCCAAGCTTTTTTCTTGCAATCATACCACCAAGGGCCGAACGCTAGAAAGCAAGAGCTGGAGTTCCTCCCACTTGGGGAGAACCCCTTGACAATTTTACTGTAGGATGACAGACATTACTGTCGTCTCGACACCAACGTCTGGATTCTAGTGACGGAGACCGTCGAAGGTTCCCTACTACTAGAAGGCCCAAAAGGGGCAAGCGACAAATTGCGATGAGCCGAAGACGCACCCGGAACGTACTTGGCAGCGTGAACGGTGGGAGGCGACAGCTGAGAGCCAGACTGAACCCCCAACGTGGAGAGCTCATGGCCCGGAGGAAAAGGGAGATCGAGCAGAGACGAACGAGAACTAAGATGCAAAGAAGATGGAACAGAAGGCAGAACATGGATAGAGGGTGAGAAGGGAATAGAGTCAGAGGGTAAGGAGGGAATTGGATCAGATGGAGAGGAAGGAGCAGGGTCAGAGGGTGAGGAGGGAAAAGATTCAGAAGGAGATGAAGGAACAGGGGTAGGAGGCAAGGGAGACGAAACTGGGGTAGGAGACATAGAAGACTGCACAAAGGTAAGGAGTAAGGAAGGAGGGACCGTGGTAGGAGGCAAAGAAGATGGAACTGGGTGAACTTCCGCCCGGACACTGACATCAGTGATGAAAACGGGGCCAGCCAGCGAAGACCAGGGAGGAGAAGACATTAAAACGGAGGACGCCTCAACAACCGATTTGGGGCCAAACCAGCCTCATCAGAGGCAGCGCGCTTGGACTTTGAACGGGCTGAGGAGGAACACTTCCGTTTGCGCTGAGGCAAAGGAACGGGAGGAACAGCAGGGTCAGACGCCTGGAGGAACTGCTGGATATCCTCCAGCGTCTCAGCTCGGTCGATCTCACGGTCCGCGACAGAGGGAGGAACATGAAAAGAGACCAATGACAAAGGAGAGGGCGCAACGGAGGATCCGTGAGGAGGGACCAAAAGCAGGGGAGAAGGAGCAACAGAGAGACCGCGATAAGACAAAGGAGGAGTGGAAGGACGGCAGCACCTCGCCTCCCGGAGGACGTCAGACAAGCGACCACCGGAGGGGGTGAGCTGCGCCCGCACCCACGCCGGGCCTCACAGAAGTCCAGCCTGAAGGAGTCCATAAGAGCCAGAACCTCCTTCTCAAAAAGGAATACGGGACAAGAACGCGAAACCGCGCTATGGGAACCTCCACAATTGGCGCAACATTCATGATTCCGACAAGAGGAGCCATGGTATGCCAACGCACAGGCCACACAGCGACGAGCCTTCCTAGAATTGCTGCTCATATGGCCAAACTGGGAGCAATTAAAACAACGTCTGGGGAGCTCGACATAACGGGACACAGGGACACGAAGATAACCAGAACCAACAAACTGGGGCAGATCCTGACGCTCAAAGGTAACGATGAGAGTACTCGTAGGAACCTTAGCAGGATCAACAGACTTAGAAACCCTATAAACGTCTGTAACCCTCTGGGACAAAATTTTATCTTTTAGTCTCGAAACATCATATTGCAATAATTCGTTGGAGCAAAACACTCCCTTGAAAAAATTAAGGTGAGGGTGGGGCACAACCGAAATCGGGACCTCCGAAAGAGAGGACAAATCCCGCACGGTGCCACACTGCTCTCTCGAAGATACCTCAACCACTAAATCGCCACTACCACGGGCCCAAATACGGCGGGGCGCACCACAGCGGGGCTCAAACTCCTCATTAAAATCAAACACGTCCAATTTAGAAAGCGGAGACTCGGAACCGGAATTCAGCACCAGGAAACGAGGATAATCGAAATCAGGATCTATCTCTTTTGCGAAGAGATCTAACAAGCGAGGAAAAGGGGACTTATTGACAGGCGTAGTACGAAATTTTTTCTATTATTACCCATATAAAGTAGAGTATAAAAGGAGGTGCGAACTCGCGCAGCGCAGTCACTGTCTACCGTCGAGACACCTACTCGGAGCGCCGGCCCAACCAGGAGGGTAAGCTCGTCGACCCCTGACCCAACCATCGCTTTAAAAATGGCTGGCCAGCCTTGGACATTGACCGGTTGGTGAAGCAAAGACCCCCAAGTGCGCCACTGTGGCTCTGGCTCCCACCAACCAACACAGGCATGACCAGCTAAAGGGTCGCGCCCCCTGACGGACAGCTCTGATACATCGAGATCGACAAACAAACGTAGATGGAAGGACGATGCAGGGTGAAAGAGAATTGTTACAGAAGACGAAGTAGGGGTTAGCAGAAGGAGAAAAAGGGTGCCAAGCTGGGGCCGGACGGAGCGCTGAGTTCCGTCAGCACGGCGGCCAGGAGAGAAAATCGCCGTGCCCCTTATGGGAACGGATTAACTAGTGTACGAATCCAACATACATCCGTACTCGGCCGTAAACCACGACACTCTCCATTTCCCTTTGACGTCTAGTTAAGGCAAATGGCGTCCCATATTTTGGTTCCTCATTATTTCGAAAGGTGAGCTGCAGGGAGACCTGCTTCGAGGAATATACGCAGCTGAAGAATTCTGCTAGTAGGCACATTAGCATTGCAGGATCCTTCTTTCATTTCTTCTCTCATTTCTCCTTTTGAACTTCCTTTATCCACTAGCCCATCGCAGTATCGTATTCCTTCGTGTGATATTGTGGCAGTAGAATCAGGTCGGGAAGAGTTGAGAACAAGCTTATCTTTAAGAAGAAAAAAGAACCTTAAAACAAGGATGGTACCAGAAATACTCGTAGGTATCCGTTGCGCCCGTAACTCCATATTTAAAATCCACTCTGCCCCTTTAAACCACATGTAATTTTTCATGCTTTTGGTTTTCAGCCACCTGGTAACCAGATCACTAAGATTAAGATGAGGCTTGACATGACGCCACTCATGGTCAAGAGAGAGTGCTCTAATTTCCGACACCTTATCCTTCACGCATGGTTAATTTTATGCATTCGTGCAAAGCCATTGAAGGACAATTTGAGTTTCTGACCAGAGGAAAATTTCACCCTTGAGGGAATGTAGAGCTCTTTTTTTTCCTGTAAAAGGCGAGCCGCGAAAAGAGCAGCAGTTAATTCTAGTTTGGAGATGGTAATGGGTTTATCCATGATTTTTGCTTTAGAATTAATGATGCAAATCACGGGCCCATATGCCTTAGAGCTAGAGACCGCAAAACAATGTTACTGGAGGGTAAAACCTGCCTAGGAAATGATATGGTTAGGCATTCCGTAAGTTGAAGTGTTCAAATGGTTCCATTGAGACTGGTTGTCCTCGTCCAAATCGTTGTCATACTCTAATCCCTTTACCCACAAACTTTTCATAAAGTAGGTTATAGGTTACCGGGAGTGAACGTTCGAAAGGGTCATAAATAGAAGCTATACATTTTAACTCTTCTTTTGGTTTGGAACACAAATTATATGTTTGGATTGAGGTAATAGAGGCCATCAATCCGAGTATTTCAACCCAGACCAAGAGCCAAGTCGTTACGCTTCATTATAAGATTATTTATATAAGTTGAATTAAAGTATGACTTTTTAAGATTAAATCGTGTCTAAATTAGAATTTCCTTTGATGCTTTATAAAATTGAGTTATACTTTCTCTGTAGGGAAAGAACAAAGTAAATTGTCAACACAAAGGCCTTTTCTAACAACTCCATATAACCTGCGTCATGTTCTTCATTTAATTGAAGAAGTGTTGCGTTTAATAAAAACTGGCTACTGATCAACCCCCTAAAGACGACCTTATACCGATAAGTAACGATAGGGGCTATTGGGATCCATAGGACAGTTCTAGCATAAAAAAACGACCAGTTTTTATCCTCGTCCTTCAAGCGTATCTGTAAATAGGCCTTCTCTATATCGGCCATGCAGGCAAATGAATGTTGCCTAAACCTTATTAAAATGGGGAATAGATTAGTCAGAAGAGAAGGCTACGGATACAAGCAATCGTTCAAACTTATTTCTCCTGCTAATCAATCAAAAACTACCCTCAATGGAGTGGTAACAGAATTCTTAATAACTCCATGGTGGGCCAGATAATGTATCTTAGATCCCTCGATAAAAAGGGCTCCATTAACTAACCTCTTGAATTTACCTTTTGTTTAAGATTTCGTCATAAGTTTAGTTGTGATGGGCCCTTTTGATTTAGTCGATTGGTCATGTTTTATAGCATAAATGTCGTATAAGTTAGGATGGTTTTCCGTCGATGGTAGGCTCATCACAAACCATCCGTCACGAAATTCCACCGTTGATTTAAAGTCTGAATACACCTTTTGATCCTCAGACGCTATGGGCTGAGGATTCAAACCTAAGGGACATAGATTTGAATTAGTTTTTTTCAAAGGGTAAGTCTCCCGAGGGCATGGTGTAAACTGGGGATTCGAAATATGTAATTCCCTTTTTTTCTTTATACCTCTAATGAATTGAAGTAGAAATCAGCACCTACTAGGATACAAATGCCATTAATTGTTCCATCCGTGGATGTGACGACTGCGTCG